>JAHRHZ010000061.1:3879340-3900281 GCA_024137785.1 Ginglymostoma cirratum | reverse complement strand
CCTTGGCCGAGGTTTAGCTTTATTTAGGGCTTTTGCTGTGGGGTGACCCAGAGTCCCTCTGCTCAGGATATGTCCTGAGTAAGGCTATGCAGTAGCCTTCACTGAAGTGGTGTTCCCTAAGCTCATTTGGCCAGGGGTGTCCCCTTCTATCAGAATACCCTGTAACTCATAAGCTCTACTTGCTGCATTTCCCAATGATAAACCACATTGGGCTTCAACTACTAGGTGCTTTTGCAAGGTTACATCATTAACTCCACATGCCAAACAGTCTGTCATCATCTCATTAAGGGTTAAACCAAAGTCACATGCCACTGCCAGTCATCTTAACCTCATCAAAAATCCTGATACAGATTCCCCTTTTTAAATTGCCGAATAAAACTGGTGGAGTCTCAGAATTAGAGGATGCTTGGGGCGGTAATATTCCTTAGCTAAATCCATCAGTTCTTGAAAGATTTTAGTGTCTAGTACCTTAGGGAAAGTTTGGGTCCTTATGACCAAAAACACTGCATGCCCACAAGCTGCCAGGAGAATTACTTGTTGCTTTTCATGTGTCCCAATGTCACTTACCTGGAAAAAAATAACGCAATCTTTCCACATACTGGGCCCAGATTTTGACAGCTGGATCGAATCAATCAAACTTCCCAAATAATGGCATGATGTCAGAAATGTTCACCCCCACTCAAAGGTGACTGTTGCAAGCGAATTTCTTCAGGAGTGCACTTTACTCTCATTGCCACTAAAATAACTCCACAGAGGCCGGTATTCCGTCACCATGTCACCCTTTTTGTACACGTGGAATGTCCTTGACACTGATCAAGCTCCCTCAGAGACAACTCTCAGAGTGAACAGGATGGCACTCCTTTTTATCTGACAGCCAGGGCTCCCCGATTAGACCAGATTAACAGCCCCACTCAGGTAACTCATATTCTATGAGATCCACCTAGCTGGCTTTGTTACAATCACTACAGTTACAGCCTATTACAGTAAAACTATACAGTCCAGGGGGTATAGCTATCATGAGTCAAAGAATACTACAAGCAGGTTAGCAAGGGCATCAGAATGAATACGTGATTCACAATCAAGAATTCTCACTCTTGAACATGCATGTATGTCTTGATCTCAAACTTATTCAAATGGAAGCAGGAATTCAATTGATTACAATCAGTACCAAACATGTTAAAGGGCAGTCAGTGTGACAAATCTGTTCAAGGAGACTCCTGTCAGGCAATTCGCACGGGAACAGCCGATCACAGAATCACAGGTCAGGGAAACGATAGCTATTGATCAACGGGTCAGAACCGGTGGAAAATTTTATTGGGCTTCCTGGACTCATGTCAGAACTCAAAAAGAAGGCAGATCAATTAATATTAGTTACATTGGCATAAAATAATTGTTTTGAATTGTCATGGAAATCTGTAATTGTATAGCATTAGCAGGAAATGTTTCTATTCCTATCAAGAACAGAAGTTGCTGGAAAAGCTCAGGAGGTCTGGTAGTGTCTGTGAAGAAAAAATCAGAGTTAACATTTTGGATCTGGTGACCTTTCCTCAGAACTCTTTTCATAGATATTTTAATGACTATTTGCAGTTGTTGAGTTATTTCCAACTCTTGAAGTCTTTCTCTAAATATCTCAAGCCCACATTGATAATTCCTGTGCATGATCATAAAATGTGTTGCATTACAGCTGGCGTGGCCAAGTTTGCATGTGAAGAGGAGGGGATAATAATGGCAGATTTGACTGGGATGGGATTTGTTCCTAAGGAGACAGGGCCATGAACAACATCAGTGAACATGGGGTCCAGAAAGGGATGCTAATTGTTAAAAATAGAATTGATTTTCTCATGCACAATCTTGCTATTGATAGTGAGAGTCTGCTTGTTGTAGCAAAAGTTTATACAGGAACAAAAGATCAAATCCTGAATCCACTTTAGTTATTGTCACAGAGCACCAAAGTCCATATGAAACAGTAAAGCACCCATCCAATGGAAACTTAATTGTCCCAGTATGTAATAACATTCTGCAGCACTGTACAGATAAACATTCATCCAAACAAACAATAGAGAATTATGATTATTGGACAATAACCTAACATCCTTGGTTACTGAAATATTGTTTAGTGCTGATAAGACAGCCACATCCTACAGAAAAATACCACAGTCTGTATTAAGAATGAATCAATATTTTGGCAAGATGAAATTTATGTCGATGATAGTTTCATCAACTTGTAGCTTAATGCCAATATAAATATCACTATAGTCTCATGTTGTTTACCATGGTTGAAGCCTACAAGAGAGAAACTGGATGGTGCAGGAGGTGTAATTCTCATGATTAAAAGAATGTTGTGTTAAACTCTGCAACAGAAGGGTGTTAGAGTGTAGAGAACGTACAAGTGATTCATAATCAGGAATTCTCACTCTTGAACATGAATGTATGTCTTGACCTCAGATGTAAGTAGGAATTCAATTGATTACAATCAATACCAATCATATGAAAAGGCAGTAAGTGCGACAAATCTGTTCAAGGAGACTCCTGTTAGGCAATTTGAATGAGAACAGCCAATCAACAGGTCAGGGAAACGATAGCTGTTGATCAACAGGTCAAAGGGCAATTGGTGGAAAATTTTTGGGCTTCCTGGACTCATGGCAAAACTCAAACAGAAGGCAGAACTATTAGAATAGAATAGAATCCCTACGGTGTAGAAACAGGCCCTTTGGCCCGACAAGTCCACACCAACCCTCAGACACCCACCCAAACCCACCTAATCTACATATCCCTGAACATTACTGGACAATTTAGCATGGCCAATCCATAGCCTGCACATCTTTGGACTGTGGGAGGAAACCGGAGCAGCTGGAGGAAACCCAAACAGACACGTGGAGAATGTGCAAACTCCACACAGCCAGTTGCCCAAGGGTGGAATCAAACCCAGGTCCCTGGTGATGTGTGGCAGCAGTGCTAACCACTGAGCTACTGTGCTGCCTCCTGTTGATATTTGTGACGTTGGTATAAAAGAATTGTTTTATAATGTCAAAGGATGGAAATCTGCAACTACATAGTGTTGGCAGAAAAAAAGCTTTTACTCCTATCAACATTGAAGAAAAAATGTTTTGACAACCTCCCGATTGTCTGAATTTGTGAAGTCAGAGAATTGGGAGGAGATTGGTATTGCTAACTCAATTATGCCCATGAAAGTGTAAAGGTTAATTGTGAGAAAAAGAGCTTATTGGGAGATGTTGCATAAGGTAACGTTACAGAACTAGTCAATGTTGATGTCTTTATTAAGATGTACCCAGTACACTGTTGCTATAAGGACTTGGGTCGGAAAGACAGAGCATGTTAACAAAGGAATATAGGAACAGCGGTAGTTCATCAGCCTCTTGAGCCTGCTCTGGAATTCAATAAGATCATGGCTGATCTGTGTCTTAACTCCATATGCCTTAAGCCCATATTCCTTGATACCCTTGCTTAACAAAAAAATTGCCTCAGATTTAAATGTACATTGACAGACATTTGAGTTCGCAACCTCCACTATTCTTCGCATGTAAAAGTGGTTTCTAACATCTCTCCTACATGGCTTGCCCCTCATTCTTAGACTATGCCCCCTGGCTTTAGAATCTTTAACCAGTGGAAATAGTTTATTTTTATCCCATCTTTCTCTGTCAATACCCTGAAGACGATTAGATCACAGTCAGGAGTCACATAACACCAGTTTGTGATCCAACAGGTTTATTTGAATTCACAAGCTTTTGGAACAGTGCGTCTTTGCCACTTCATCTGATGAAGGAGCAGCGCTCTGAAAGCTTGTTATTTCAAACAAACCTGTTGGACTATATCCTGGTGTTGTTTGACTTTTGACTTTGTCCACCCTAGTCCAACACTGGCACCTCCACATCTTGATTAGATCAGACCTTAATCTGTTAAATTCCAGAGAATAAAGGCCTAGTTATTTTTTAATCTCTCCTCATAATTTAACCCCTGAAGTCCAGGTATCATCCCTGCATTGATTCCCTCCAGGGCCAAAATATCCTTTCTAAGGTGAGATCACAGATCTGCTCAGAGTACTCTGAATGGGGCCTAACGAGGCTTTTGTATAACTCCAGCATAACATCTGAATTGTCTTTCTCTAGCCCTTTATTTTTGAAAGCCAACATTCCATTAAGCTTCTAGACCAGTTTCTGCATCTCTTCGTGGCCTTTAAAGAGTTCTGCACTTGAACCCCCAAATCTCTTTGGAGATCCACATTTTCCACATTCATCTACTCTGTCAACCATCAATGCTCAGTAGCAGCAGTGTGTATGATCTGCAAGATGCACTGTGGAAATTCACTAAAGAGTTCTTAGATAGCGCTTTCCAAACCCATAACCACTTCTACCTTCGAGGACAAGGGTGGCAGATACATGGAAACATCACCACATGCAAATTCACCTCCAAGACACTCACCATCCTGAGTTGGAAACATATCGCCACTTCTTCACTGTCACTGGGTCAAATCCTGGAATTGCCACCCCAAAGCAATTGTTGTTCTAACTGCAGTACAGGAACTGTAGCGGTACAAGTAGGCAGCTCACCACCACCTTCCCAAGAGCAACTAGGGACAGGCAATAAATGCTGATACAGCCGGCAATGCTCACGTCCTCAAGTGTATAAATGAAAAGAAACCTCCCAAAGTAGACAGACCTGTTATCTTGGGTCTTCCAATGGCAGAACCTTAATGAGGCCTGAAGAAGGTGGGCTATGGCAGGAAAAATAGCAGAATCACTTGAGAAGTCTGGCGAGGCTGATCTCAACATTACCAGCAAGTCACTGCATCTATTAACTAAGTTTTGAATGATGTGGTGAGAGTCTTGCTGGAGAGCAGCAAGTTAAATAAGAACATTGCATTTGTCCAAGACTAAAACTGGTAGGTCTAGCAGCATCTGTGGGGAGGCAAACAGTTAACATTTTGAGTCTGGTATGACTGCTCCATAGAAGTGTCTCTGCTTTTATTACAAGAAAAATGACGTGGGCACATAATCCAAGCAACTGGTTTCACCCAGGCACCAGAAAATCAAGGCCATTAGTAAATTAGTAAATCAAGATACATAAACAAGATAACAAGCATGGGGCTGGATGAACACAGCAGGTCAAGCAGCATCATAGGAGCAGGAAAACTCAGAAGCTTCAGAGGTTGCTTGAAATGGTAGGGAATGTTTATGCCTCAAGGCCAGGATCAACAATGGTGTTGCAATGTCAACCAGGAAAGAGCATTGACAAAAACAAACAATTCCTGACCCCACCAGGAATCTGAGCACATAATGATCCATGTCTACCAACCATAGTAGCAGCTGATGGAACTTTAACAGGATGGTAATTTATCAGGTGCAGGAAGATGGAAAATTATGGTCCACTCTACAATGCTTCTGGATCACTCACTGAGGTGAAGCAACGGCATGTAATAGCTGAAAAGTAGACTTTAGCAATAATGTAAAAAATGTTGAGATTGCGTAATGGACCTACAGTTTAGAATTGAAACAGCTTATAAACCATTGGTCACTACTCTGAATACAAAAGAGATACAAATAGTTGTTTGGTAATACAGAAGCTGAGTATTACTGAAAAAAGACACATTTAGTTAAAGCTTTTTATCATGCACTCACTAGGACACCACACAAGAAATATCAAAGTAAAAAGGAAACAATATTTAAACTGTATGAGAGTAGGGTGTTCCTTGGATGGAAAGTGGAACCTGATTGGTTGATGTGTTGCCATGAAGTTAATGATGACGAACAGTTAACAACTAAGATTTGTTCAATTTTTAAACCAGGCAGGTTAACTCTGATTGGTTAAGCCATTGTTCTGAGAAACAGAGGATTGTTGCAGCCTTTTTTTTGATTTTGATTTGTGACAGTGTAATGTGTGTGCATGTTCTTTCTGTCTGGAAAAAATAGGTCACTCTGTATTAATATATGTAGCTTCTCATAATCACAAGTATGCCATTCTGCAAAGCTGACTGACAATCCTCAATTGGTTGTCCATATGATTCTTCACACACTCAGGATTATTTAGCAAATACAGACTAGCCATGGAATTATGTCTCATGTTGCACAGTGTGTTTGGAGTCTTGGAAGTGCGGGACATACAGCCAATATGCCTAATATCACACCAGCACTGAAATTCATATGTTGAGAATTTCACATAACCACATGTTATGACATAGATACAGACAGCTGAAGCAAATCAGCCTTTCTACCTCTGTATTCACAACACAGTGAAATAAAACTGTCAAAGACCCCAGTTGTTACTCCAATGGTTCCTAACCATACTTTAGAATAATGAGTCCTAGACTTTTTGAATAATTAATCTCAGACACCGATTTTGTATCTGAAACAAAGACTTAACAGTTTATTAAATGCATCATAACTTTAGCAAAGAAAAATTAAACAAGGTAACCTAATTAATGTCCACTCTTTAAACCCAAATAATTGTTTTTGGCCTCATTCACGCAAAAGACAGACAAACAAACGCAGTTAAGGGATTAAATAGAAGCAAGTAATAAAGCCAACCAGATTACTTAAGTGGTTTTCACAGTGCGCTGTTTCACAGACAGAAATGTGGATCCCTTGGTTGCTTTTCTGGAAACGTTGATCAGGGTCACCTTTTCAGTTCACTCAGGTAAAGGCAGTAATAATTATAATATAGCTTCCTACTCATTTGGCTTCCAAAAGCTGGTGTGGGAAATTAGGCAGGGAGCTTTAAAATCTTTGTGCTGTGTCACCAGCAGTCAAACTGAACTCCTGATCTGATTTGATTTATTATTGTCACATGTACATACATAGAGTGAAAACTTTTGTTTTGTGTGTAGTACAGGCAGATAATAACATACAAAGTGCATAAGGGTAATAGAACAGAGGAGGAGTATAATGTTGCAGCTGCAGAGAAGATGCAAAAATGTGAAATGTGAAATGTCCATTCAGCAGTCTAATAATGGTGAGGAAGAAGCTGTTCTTGAATCTGTTGCTAAGTGCGTTTAAACTTTTGCATCTTCTGACTAATGGAAGAAGTTTGAAGAGATTATAACCAGGGTGGGAGGGATCTTTGGTTCTGTTGGCTGCCTTTCTGAGGCAGCTGGAAGTATAGATGGAGTCAATGGATAGAAAGTTGGCTTGTGTGATGGACTGGGCTGTGTTCACAACTCTCTGTAGTTTCTTATGATCCTAGGCAGAGCAGTGCCATACCAAGATGTGATGCATCTGGGAAGAATGCTTTCTATGCTGCATCTATAAAAATTGGTAAGAATCTTTATGGACATGCTGAATTTCCTTAGCCTCCTGAGGAAGTAGACGCATCATTGTGCTTTCTTGACCATCTTATCAACATGGTAGACCAGGACAGGTTGTTGGCTATTGTTACTCCTATGAACCTGGTGCTCTCCACCACCTCCACTTCATCTCTATTGATGTAGATAGGGGCGCATCCTCCACCTTGATTACTGAAGTCAATGACCAGTTCTTTCATTTTGCCTACATCGAGGGTGGGATTGTTATCTTTCGACCATACCACCAAGCACTCTTTCCTGCATCCTGTCTCATCATTGTTTGAGACTTGGCCTGCAATAGTGGTGTCACCAGCGAATTTGTAGATGGAGCTAGAATGAAATTTGACCACACATCATGAGTATACAGGGAGTATAGTGAGGGGCTGAGGATGCAGCCTTGCGGGTACCGGTGTTGAGGATTATTGTGGAGGAGGTGCTGTTGTCTATTTTCACTGATTGTGGTCTGTGGGTCAGGAAGTTGAGGGTCCAGATGAGAGGATGAAGCAGAGACTTAGGTCTCAGAGTTTGGAGATTAGTTTCATTGGAATTATAGTGTTGAAGGAAGAACTGCAGTCAATGAATAGGTGCCTTGTTATTCAGATGTTCCAGGGATGAGGGTAGGGCCA
Source organism: Ginglymostoma cirratum (assembly GCA_024137785.1). NCBI lineage: Eukaryota > Metazoa > Chordata > Chondrichthyes > Orectolobiformes > Ginglymostomatidae > Ginglymostoma > Ginglymostoma cirratum. The sequence continues at coordinate 3,892,361 of JAHRHZ010000061.1, read as the reverse complement.
GGTCCATAGGGCCATAGAAAACATTATTCAAAAACCCAGCTTCAGCTATGGTCCTGCCATGATACACTGACCATCTTTTCCTATGAACTCAATTACTGTTCAACAACTGCCATCTGCTTGAATACATGGTCTTTGGCTGGCTTGCTGGAACCAGTTCCCAGACAGGGATCTCAATCACAGATATTTTCTGCTATCTTTTTAAACCTAACGTTCTGCTCATGGGTGCTATGTCTGTAGGAACCCTTTTCATCTGGTATGAGCCTGCAAATAACCACCAAGAGCTTGTTCGGTCAGTTATTTTGCATTTACCACAAGCTGTTGCACAAAGTCATCTTCAGCTCACAATTCCCACTTCACAGCTCCAAACCAAAATTGATAAAAGAATAAAGACAAAAGTAATGAATAATCAACAAGGGTTCTAACACACATTACTCTTCGTGTGGTGAGGATAAGTAGCCATACCTGCCCTCCCACTGTATCAGCCGCTGCTTCAGGTTATGAATTCCCTTTTCACACAACCGAGAGGGAAGTGCGTCAATGAGTGAATTGCAATGTGCTTATATGTTGTGGCTGTCATGGTTGAGTAGCTGGCAGCGCATGCCAGCTATGAGATATGAGGTTTGCAGCAGTGTTGAGTACCTGAGGGCGAAGCAAAACTATGAATGTGAGCTATAAGTCGTGATTAATAGAAGTTGTTGATAGGTGAATGATGGTGATGTGATGCATTTTATAGTGTGTGAAGCTAAAAGTGAAGTGACATGAATCTGATATTTGAAGTTACATTCACTGACCTAGATGACTGGTGTGAGGTGACTGAACATTTTGCAGCACTGTACCCAGGTCCTTGGGGCTAGATGCTTGGTATTGCCTGGGCACACAAATTTCACAAAGTTTTTCTGGAGTAACGCCTGGCCACCTATGGATAGATGACAGCTTTCTTCCTCTCCAGCTTCAGTAGCAAGGCCAACAACCGGTTGGAAGATCTTGGATCCCAGTGCCAGCCAATTTTGAGTATTCACCGTGGTAGAAAACCATCTTTGAGAAGACTTCCAGTACCTCCTTTAGCTGCAATGCTGCTCTCCTTTAAGAGTAAGCAGGATAAGGTACCTTTAATCCACTGTGGCTTGAATCCATGATATTGTGCTTCTTGTTCAGGCACGTAACCAATCAACAACGAGCTGAGATTTAGCAGCAATTACAATCATTTAATTTAGGAGGCAGCATTAGATTTACGTGTTGCCTACATCAGAAGCAATGAGGATAGGCTAATCCTGCATCAGCATGCTAATGTCTGTATTCAAGTTCTGCCCAATTTCATAATTACAATATTCAAGCTTATTCAAAACATAGAATATAGAAGACTGTGATACTGTTACAATGTCTGTGTATTTCTTGTATTCAGCGAGGTCTTGCACAATCTCTCATAACTGGCTTTCTTGTTTTATTTTGTATAAATGTTTGCAATCAAGTGGACGGCTTTATGGAATAAATTTAAATCCGATTATAACACACGGGACTTGTCTCGGCATGCCATGATCATATGATAATTATTGAACTTCACTGGAATAATTTCCATCTTCAGAATTTTCAACAATTCAGATTCAACTTTTTTTGTTACAAGATCTAACTTTCACCAAATGTAATGAATAAAGAAGTTATGTTGTTCCATTATGAATTTGTCTCTGTGTCAGATATTTTTTCATGATAGATTCCATCTTGTTCTTATTAGATTATTATTTCTTATTAATAAGATGGTAAATCTCGGGAGGGCAATGTCGGTATTCTGGGACATGTCAACGTAAAAAAGGTGTTGGGTGTTTTAAAAAGCATTAAGATAGACAAGGCCACAGGACGTGATGAGATAGATCCCAGAATGCTGAGGGAGGCAGGTGAGGAAATTGTTTGGGCCTTGTACGAAATCTTTGTATCCTCTTTTAGCACAGTAGAGGTGCAGAAGACTGGAGAAGAGCCAACGTTGTTTCTTCATTAAATAAGGGATAATCCAGGAAATTACATGCCTTAAGTCACTGTTAGAGAAATTATTGGAGAAGATTCTTAGGGATAGAACATACTTATATTTGGAAAAATATGGACTTATTACTGATAGGCAGAATGGTTTTGTGTGAGGAAGGTCGAGTCTCACAAACTTGATTGAGTTTTTTGAGGAAACAACAAAGATGATTGATGAGGGCAGGGTAGTAGATATTGTCTATATGGTCTTCAGCAAGGCCTTTGACAAGACCCCTCATGGCAGGCTGAACCAAAAGGTGAAGTCACATGGGATTCGCGTTGAGCTGGTAAGATGGATACAGACCTGGCTTAGTAATAGAAGATGGAGGATAGCCATGGAAGAGTTTTTTTCTGACTGGAGACCTGTGATCATTGGTGTTCTGCAGGGATCAGTGGTGGGAATTCATTGTTTGTAATTTATATAAATGATGTTCGTAATCAATATAAAGATTGAAGGTGGCCTGATTAGTAAGTTTGTGGATGACACAAAGATCAAGGAGCTGCAGATAGGGAGGAGAATTGCCAGGGGTTACATTGGTCAGGCATAGAGTGTAAAAACTAGTCATAAAAATTTCAGTTAGGCCACAGTTGCAATATTGTGTACATTTCTGATCGTCACACTACAAGAAGGATTTCAGGGCTTTGGAGAGGGTACAGAAATGGTTTAACAGGATGTTCCCCGCTTTGGAAAATATTAGCAATGAGGAGAGGTTGGAAAATCTTGGGTTGTTTTCCCTTGAACATCGAAGGTTGGGGGCATGACCTGATAGAAGTTTACAAAACTATGACAGGCATGGATAAAATGGATAGTCAGAGTCTTTTTCTGAGGATACAGATGTCAATTACAAGCGGATATAGGTTTAAGGTAGTAGGGGGCAAGTGTAAAGGAGATTTGAGAGGCAAGTTTTTTACACAGATGGGTGGCAAGTACCTGGAATGTGCTGCCATAGGAGAAGGATACAATAGCAATGTTTAAGAGGCATCTTGACAGATATGTGAATAGGCAGGGAATAGACGGATTCAGGCTGCACAGCGGCAAAGGTTTTTAGTTTAGAAAGGCATCATGTGTCATCACAGTCTTGGTGGGCTGAAGGGCCTGTTCCTGTGCCATAGTTTGTTCTTGACAGTGGCTCAGTATGAGGAATTTAACAATGACGATTCCCACTGTCAGGCAATGACACCTGGACTGGTGAAGTGTCCTCCTGGAGTGGTGTGGGGACCTCTTGGCCTGGCGTAGCTGCCTCCCCACCTCATTGTAATGGCCTCCTGGCATGTGTCCTCAGGCTGGCATGGCGTTCTCAGCCCGGTGAGGCGTTCTGAAGTGATCTCCCAGCCTCATTATCCTTAAGTTGCGGCCCGGCGTGGTCTGGAGGCTAGGTGCCAGTGTAGTTTGTTGTTCTGAATTTTATTGCTGCAATGCTGGGCATTTTATTTCTCTATTGTTTAAGATCTTGTTACTAAACAAGCCGTACCTAGGTATCTTTGTACCTAAGTCGCATTGTAAGTGGTGGCATATAACCTGTACACTATACACATTGAGTTTATGTGACAATAAAGGTGGAATCAATTCATTCAATTCAATGTGATTTCTATCTTGGTCCAATGGTGCAGGGAATTGCGACTACTTGTCACTCCTGGTACAATCAAGAAATTGATCACCTCACACAATAGTATAGGAACCTGGCCCTTGTTACAGGTCTGAGTGCCCACACAGGAAGGATAATACAAACCTTGGGGCCATCTAAGATTGCTTTGTCAACTCCAAACAAAAAAACGACTCCAAACAGCTGGACAGACTATTAGAACCATTGTGAAATGAGCATGTTGTCTCTGGAATGTTTTCCCCATGGATACGCTCTGCATTGTTCCACTCATCACATTACTTGAAGGAAGGACGTGAGAGTGGTGCAAGCTTTTTGGCGTGATGTGGATGTTGTGTTTGCATAACCAGCAATGTGTACAAGCTGTGTGGGTGTGTCTTATGGCAGTAAGCCTGTGCTGAAGCAGTCAATGGAGAAGTGAGTCAAGATTGATAGTGAATGCTGCCGGGTGTATAATGGTGACGAGCTGAAGTGAGGAATAACTGAGGCTGGTGGTGTAATTAGAGGGATATGGCATTTGCGAAAGCATTCACTGACCTTGATCACCCTAAATGGTTAGTAAACCTATGGTATTTTATCCAGCTTTTTGAGGGTAAAATTCCTCATATTACTTTCCTTTCATTTGACCACTCTCTGTGGCTGACTGTTTCCACTATGCTTGTCTTAATGGACCTTATTATCCGACAGTACTGCTGAGGATAATGGACACCTCTCCTCCTGTCCACCTTCTCAGCTAGACCTCTCGTGCAGCATTGAAAAGCTGGGAGTTTGCTCTTTTCCATGGTCAGCCTTTCTAATCTGTTTCTCAGGTCAGACTCATTCGTAGAGTGCATCCGTTGGCTCCACAAGTGTCGTCATTTTCGAGGATGTGGTAGAAACTGTCTTTCAGCAACGGTTTAGAACAGGGAAATTTAATGAAGGGCTAGTTCGATTACTACACACAATGACAACAGGTCAAAGTTTATACTCTTCGGTCAAACCACTTTTAATGGAAGTAAACACAGAGAACACTGGAGAAACTCAGCAGATATGGGGGCACCTGCAGAGGGAGAAGTAGAATTAACTTTTTGAGTCCAAATATGATGCTTCTTTAGAACTGAAGAATGATTTTTGTGGGGGTGGGGTGCTTTCCATGGGCATAGGGTACACCCAAAGGAAGTCCCTGCATGTTCCTGGCACCAGCCTGCACAGCAAAGCTGCCACACCTCCTCACTGCCAGACACATCCACCTGCCAGTTGTAAAAGACTGGTAAAGGACATAGATGCTCGACTGGGTCTGAGGCAGATGGTGAGGAAACCAACAACCTCCCGATTGTCTGAATTTGTGAAGTCAGAGAATTGGGAGGAGATTGGTATTGCTAACTCAATTATGCCCATGAAAGTGTAAAGGTTAATTGTGAGAAAAAGAGCTTATTGGGAGATGTTGCATAAGGTAACGTTACAGAACTAGTCAATGTTGATGTCTTTATTAAGATGTACCCAGTACACTGTTGCTATAAGGACTTGGGTCGGAAAGACAGAGCATGTTAACAAAGGAATATAGGAACAGCGGTAGTTCATCAGCCTCCTGAGCCTGCTCTGGAATTCAATAAGATCATGGCTGCTCTGTGTCTTAACTCCATATGCCTTAAGCCCATATTCCTGGATGCCCTTGCTTAATACAAAAATTGCCTCAGATTTAAATTTACATTGACAGACATTTGAGGGAGAGAGTTCCAAACCTCCACTATTCTTTGCATGTAGAAGTGGTTTCTAACATCTCTCCTACATGGCTTGCCCCTCATTCTTAGACTATGCCCCCTGGCTTTACAATCTTTAACCAGTGGAAATAGTTTATTTTTATCCCATCTTTCTCTGTCAATACCCTGAAGACGATTAGATCACAGTCAGGAGTCACATAACACCAGTTTGTGATCCAACAGGTTTATTTGAAATCACAAGCTTTTGGAACACTGCCCCTTTGCCACTTCATCTGATAAAGGAGCAGCGCTCTGAAAGCTTGTTATTTCAAACAAACCTGTTGGACTATACCCTGGTGTTGTGTGACTTTTGACTTTGTCCACCCTAGCCCAACACTGGCACCTCCACAAGAGGAAAAACATTATCCTCCCAAGCTGCCAGCTGCAAATGCATCTGTCCGTGACAGTATAAGTAAGAGAGACCACTGCACAGTCCTTGTGTAGACAAAGTCCCACCTTCAAGTTGAGAATAACCTTCATCCTATTGTGTGGCACTGTCACTGCGCTAAATGGAACAGACCTTGAACAGATCTGGCAACTCAAGACCAGACATCCATGAAGCACTGTGGGCTATCAGCAGAATTGTATTCCTACACAACCTGCAGCCTCCTGGCCTGGCACATTCACTGCTGTATCATGATCATGAAGGCAGGAGATCAGTCCTGGTTCAATAGACAGCGCAAGAAGACATGCTGGGGCAGAACTAGGCATAGCTAAAAACAAGGTGTCAACTTGGTGAAGCTATAAAACAGGGCTACTTGTGTGCCAAATAACATAAGGAGTATCTACTTGATATGTAGCAGATATAGCATCTACAAGATGTTCAGGAGAAATTCACCAAAGCTCCTTAGGAAGCACATTCCAAACTAGAGACCATGTCTATTCAGAAGGACAAAGGCAGCAGATACATAGAAACACCAGTTGCAAGTTCCTCTCCAAACAACTCACCATTCTGAGTTGGAAATACATTCCCATTTCTTCAGCGACATTGGGTCAAAATCCCGGAATTCCCTTTTGAATGGTATTGTGGGTCTACCTACAGTATATGGACTGCAGCAGTTCAAGAAGGCAGCTCACCACCACCTTCTCAAGGGTAACTAGGGATTTGCAATAAATGCTGGCGCAGGCACTGGTGGCCGCATCCCATGACAATAGAAGTCCTTAAGTTGCATTAATTGGTCTCATATAGGCTTCAACAGGCGCAAAGGCAAGGGGAGCTGCTTGACACCTTGAGCACCCTGTGTAAATATTGAGATAAGGTAGAGCCAGGGTGGGGAGGTGGCAGAGGAGCAATGTGCTGCATTTTGTTTTTGTCCCATTTCCATGCCTGCTAGCAGAGGCTGGTGAAATAATTCCATGAAGACCATTGCCAAGTCACCTTTTGTTTACATGTGCACAGTACATCACACTGACCCAGCTCGGATGGACCCTGCTCCTAGATAAGCAGAACCCCTGACACTCCGGTTTATTTCTGTCAACCAGGACTCCCTGATTGGACCAGGTTGACAGCCCCAATAAGGGAACTCATATTCTATGAGATCCACCTGGCTGACATCGTTCCAATCACTACATAGTGTAAAATATCGGCCAAAGTTTCAACCATCGATCAATCACACAAGTGCGTGTGAAAGGTTCCACTGTGCTCTTCACACTCCTGTGCAGACTTCTGCGGGGCTATAGCTCTATTACAGTGTCATCCATGGGACTCATTTGGGCTTCGGGCTGCGTGAACTCATGCATCACAACCCAGCACCCAGTGGTTCCTGGCCTCATATGTGCATCCACGTGAGGAGCTGGCAACCAAGACACTAGCTCAGATTGTTTATTGGCAATGGAAATGTACAGGGCATTCATTCTGAATTTAGGAAAGTAATGTCAGGAAAACAATCCGACTTACAATTTCCAAGTCAAAGGTGACAACCCTGCCTGTTAACTCTACTTCTCTCAATATAGATGCTTCCAGACCTTCTGAGCATTTCCAGTATTTTCAGTTTTTATTGGACCTTAATGAAAGCATTTCAGTCATACCTGTATTCATTCACAAAAGGTATGTCAGCTCAAACTTGATAATTGTGAGACTCATTTCATATCACTCATTGTCTTAAAGACAAGCAACCCAAATTGTACATATTCTACAGAGGAATTTCAAATAACTGTTTTTTTTTTACTTTAATGAGGACACCCTGCATTTTGCACCACTTTAAAGTTAGTTTTATGTCAAGAAGAAGTCTGCATTGTCGTATATTAGCACTTCATTAAATTTTAAAAAACGATTCCAGGAGAAAGGACATCATGTGACTGTACTTTGTTCTCTTTTTCTAATTACTTTTCCTCTTCTGAATCAGTGACAATTCCATCTTCAATGATAATACCTTGTTCACCATTCATTATACCTGAGATAAATGACATTTAGACAATTGTAAACCCAGAAAACCCCAGAAAATTCATGGAGGTTAAGCAAATTAAATGTACAATTCTCACGGATGCCAGTGGAATTTAGAATAGAAAAAGATTTACAACCTTTAACATGTCAGTGAAATCTGGAGGTTACTGAAGAGGATATGAGTGAACCCTCCGCTTGGCAAACTGCTATTATAAATAGAATCTAATCTGATCCCAGATCAGACTGCCAACCTTACATTATGACCCCAGAGGCAATCAGCAAATTATGATACAATTTGGTTAAGGACCAGAAAGTTTTCTTTTTAAAGTCGAAAGACTGAAGGCTATATCCAAGGGAATAAAGCCACAAGAGTCCATGGTTTGAGCCAACACTATTCCACTATAAAAGGTGGGATGGACTACAATTTATAATACATGTACAAATTAATTCTAACACCTAGACGTATCATGCGATAAATATGGGTAATAGATTGTGATTAATAACCCTACAGTCCACTTCATATAGCAGTTGTGACCAAAACAGATTCCATTGACTGCTCAGTAACTCTCACCCCCAGATATTAATGACACACTGGGTCATCAGATCATATTGAATTCCATAAGAGATTACAATGGTTCAGTTTGCTCATCCAATCCTGAAACTCTCTCCTATGAGCTATTCCTTGACGACTTCCTCAATCGCTATTCCCACCTTAGTTGACCAACCTCCTGGTCTGTGTTCCCCTGCACTCATGAAATTACAGTCCAGTATTTAATCATTGGCACAATCCAGCTTTTCACCAACAGCTAGCTTCCTCAAGCTAACAACTATCTCTAGGATTTCTCTGCGCTCTAATCTTTCTCAGTTTCATCAAGCAAATACTACTTGTAGATCCTTTACTTCCAGTCTCACAGCTGTACTGAACTATTTATGTTTGTAGGTTACTTCTACACCCTTTTTGGCTTCCCCCGACACAGAATCAGTGACTTCCTACTTTTTGAACTCCTCAGGATTACTTCCGAGACCTGACTATACAGACCTATTCCACTGCTTTTGACTTGTCACACAGTCTCCAACTGCACAGAAGTCAGCGTACTTCATTTGCTTTCCCTGCAGTATAGCTAAACAATATAACTTCTAACATAGAGGGTATATCTCTCTTTGTCTGACTTCAGTCCCCGTCTGTAATCTTTTGTACTGCTCTTCTGTGATTCTGAACTGTCCTGTTAAAAAATTTACAATAAGCTCTACAGCCTCCAATGTATGGCAGAATTGAAACTTGTCACCTAACACTTGAACTGTGAATGTCTTACAAAATGAAGAAATAGAGGGCTGCATATTTATTGTTGCACTTTTCATTTTATTTCAGAATTAAGAGTCAAAAACTCATATAAAAGTCACAGCTTGCTAATAGCAGAATATGAAAATGCATTTGTACACACAGTTTGGACTTGCATTGATTAAGAGTCATGATGAACCAGCCTCAAGCATAGAGCAATAAAGCTGAATTCATTCATATTAATTGGCTTCTGAATTCATTCATATCCATTGGCTTATGAATTCATTCATATTGATTTAATTTGAAGGAAAATAAATCTGCAACATCCACTTAGTCTAGAGCAACATAATGAGGGAAGTACATAATGTAGCATATGACTTGGAGCTCCATTTTGATGCAGGTGGATGCCTCTGCAGCAAACATGGCCTGCATGTCAGGAACGAGTCCAGTACAGACCTTTAAATGTGTGACAGCAAACTAGCCAAGCACAAACCTCAAGAGGTTGTTATCCCCATGGCAGATACAACTCACACTACACCCTGATTTCCCAGAATGCCCCAACCAAGAAAACTATCAGAATGTGATCCCCGGTAATGGCACCTCGACAGCCCAGGATGGGAGGGACTTGTTTTTGCCCACATGACATCCTCACCATCTGCATGGCCCTCTCTTCCACAGGCATATGCTTCAAAGAAATGGGATCCTGGCATTGAAGCTCTCTCTCACGGTGAGATCCAGGCTGTACGGAGATGGGAGCCCTCTCTCCCTGCTCTGTAACACCCTCCCTCTTTAGCATTCTCACACGTTAATACTGGCTGCTGCTTCAGTGGCCTGAGCACAGACCCCTCCAACGTTGGGAGCTAACATGCACGCTGTACCCATCAGAAACTTGTGATCTTAGTTGTAGTCAGTCGAGACAGAGACTGAATCAAGATGTCTCAAGCACCTTGCTAGAATGTAAGAGGTGACTGAATCGTTTCCTGCACCAGACCATTTGCAGATATTCAACCACAGTGTGCCCCAAAGCTCATAAAGTTCTTTTTGGACACCAGAGGGAATTACTGGGGGAGGAAAATAATTTTAATAAGTGCTCTGAACAGGCATTGCTTTAATTTACAGTAGTAGAGAAGGAATTTGATTTGGTTAAATTTGATTTGTATTAATAACATACAGTTAAGTTTGTAACTGTATAAATTTTAGAGTTTTAGTATTCAGGATTATGAATTTATTGATAGAGTGTAAAAACCATCACTAGTTCACTATTTTTGCAAACTTTGTGTAATAATTTATTTCTATCGGTAGTTTGTCATTTTCCATATCAGTTTCATATCATTTTGTAGTTACAAGCAGCCTTTTACACTATAGCCAATTGTCTTTAACAACTAATTAAAAAACCCATTCCAAGCATCCACAACCACAGAAAACAAAAAAAAACTCATAACGAATGGGCTTAAGATGATCAGTGATGTGTCTAATTTAATGGGCAATTTAGCCACTAAGCAAAAATTGAGATGATGAGCTGAATCATTGGATTCTGACTGCATACATCTCCCTATCTTAAATTAATAAAGAGAACATCATAAATTTCCCACTTATCTTAACAATGGGTTATAATAGTAGCTAATAAACCATAGCACAAAGCGGATAGGGCCACGGATATTTGATAATGCAGATATTTTTAACCAGCCTGTTCAAATATGTGACAACACAGCTCTGGACTGGGTGAGACTTTGACCCAGATCTCCTGGCTCAGAGCAAGGAACACTACCATTGCAGCATGAGAGCCAAAACTGATAATTGACTTCAGAGACCATTCAAGAGACTGGGAGGATGGGGAGGAGTGGAGTGACATTAGTGAAGTGCCACATTAAAGGTTATTGTGCAAAATAGGAGCTTAGTGTATAACATGATAGCAAGGATAGAAGACTGACTGGTTGGCAGAAAACACAGAGTATGTATAAATGAATCACTGTCCAATGGGCAGGATGTGATGAGTTGTGATCTGCATTGGTCTATGCTGGGATCTCAACGTTTTACAATTTACATAGATGACTTTGATGAGAAGTACAAAATCATGGTATCTAAATTCTCAGACAGCACCAAGATAGGTAGGAAGGTATGTTGTGAAGAAGGCACAAGGAAGTAGCAAATGGAGATTGGTTTAGTGAGTAAATAAACATCTGGCAGATGGAATATAACGTGAAAAAATGGGAAGTTGTTCACTTTGGCAGCAAGAATAAAAAAGCGGAGTATTACTTAAATGCAGAACAACTGCAGAATTCCGAGTTTAGGTGTTCTGATGCATGAGTGACAAAAGGTTATTATGCAGGTACAGCACATAATCAAGAAGGCTGACTGGATGTTATCCTTTGATACAGGAGGAATTAAAAATTAAAGTACAGGAGGCGATGGCCTATGGTATTACTGCTGGACTGTTAATCCCAGAAACTCAATAATATCCTGGGGACCCAGGTTCAAATCCCACCATGGCCAATGGTTGAATTTCAATTCAATAAAAGTCTGGAATTAAGAGTCTAATGGTGATCATGAAGCCATTGTTAATTGTCATTAAAAACCCATCTGGTTCACTAATGTCCTTCAGGGAAGAAAACTGACATCTTTACCTGTTCTGGCCTACATGTGACTCCAGACCCACAGTAATAGTTAGTGCTGCTGCTCACAGCATCAGGGGCCTGGTTGCAATTCCACCCTCTAACGACCATTTGTTTGCACAATGTTGGCGTGGGTTTCCTCTAGGTGCTCCGATTTCCTCCCACAGTCCAAAGAAGCGCAGGTTTGGTGGATTGGCCATGTTAAATTGCAGATAGCGTACACAGATGTGCAGGTTAGGCCGATTAGCCATGGGAAATGCAGGGTTATAGGGATAGGGTAGGGGGTGGGTTTGAGTGGGATGCTTTTCGTAGGGTTGGTGTAGACTCAATGGGCCAAATGGCCTGCTTCCACACTGTAGCGATTCAATGATTCTATGAATGTGGTTGATTCTTAACTGTCCTATGGAAGGACAATAAATGCTGGCCTCGCCAGTGATGCCGTCATCCCATGAATAAATTTTTAAAAAGTCATGCTTCAGGCTGTGTTGCGATAACATAAGAGTCATAGACTGTTACAGCACCGAAACGGACCCTTCGGTCCAAAGCATCTGCACTGACCAGGTATCCTAATCTGACCTAATCACATTGGCCAGCATTTGGCCCATATTCCTTTAAACCCTTTCTATTCATATACCCATCCAAATGCCTTTTAAATGTTGTAATTGTACCAGCTTCCACCACTTCCTCTGGCAGCTCATTCCACACATGCACCATCCTCTGTGTGAAAAATTTGCCCGTTAGGTCTCTTTTATATCTTTCCCCTCTCAGCTTAAACCTTTGCCTTCTAAGGTTCTTGAGTAGATTTGTAGCTTGGGTTGTGGATGTGTGGTTGGTTCGCTCGCCGAGCTGGTTCGTTAGTTTGCCGGGTAACATCATCAGTGCAACCTCCGATGAAGCATTGTTGTGTTTTCTTTCTTGTTATTCAGATTCTGGGGTCTGTTGGAGTTGGTTACCTCATTTCAAGTTTTTCTTTCCAGTGGTATGTATATAAGGTCTAATTCTACGTGTTTATTGATGGCCTTCTTGGTGAAGAACCAGGCCTCTAGAAACTCCCTGCTTGTCTTTGTTTGGCTTGTCCTAGGATCCTGATGTTGTCCCAATTGAACTGGTGGCTCTCCTTATCTGTGTGTATTGATCGTGTATACCAACCAGCAACAAAAAGACTGGGGGTAGTGGATCCCACTCATGCCACTGAGTTACAAATGTGTGCACATGAACATGGCTTTTTCGTTATGCACAACTGGATCATGATGGAGTCGTTTCAGCGATAGTAGGAACTGTAGATGCTGGAGAATCTGAGATAACAAGCTATAGAGCTGGATGAACACAGCAGGCCAAGCAGCATCAGAGGAGCAGGAAAGCTGACGTTTCGGGCCTAGACCCTTCTTCGGAAAATT
>JAHRHZ010000061.1:3867350-3878940 GCA_024137785.1 Ginglymostoma cirratum | reverse complement strand
GTTCATCCAACTCTACACCTTGTTATCTCATGATGGAGTTGTGACTGCTTCCACTTGAACGAGCGTGGATGCACATGTGGGACCAGAAACTATCAGCTGTTGGAGTTTGGTGTACAAGTTCACCTCAATCCTAGCCCCAAATAGGCACACCAATGGCCCACCTTAATGAATCTAGTACTGAGCAATGGCATTTGGAAAAGAAAATGCAAAGTACAGTGGAATGCAAAATTGATTTTGTCCACTGCTTTTTGTCATTTATACATATGATTTTGGATATGAATATAGGAGGAATGGTTAGTAAATTTGCAGATGATACCAAAATTGGTAGTGTAGTGGACAGTGAAGAAGGTTATCTCAGAGTACAATGAGACCTTGATCAGATGGGCCAATAGGCTGAGGAGCGGCAGATGGAGTTTTGTAATTTAGTAATTTTGATTTAGTAATGCAAATCAGACCAAACTTATATACTTAATGGTAAAGTCCTGGGAGAGTTGCCAAACAGAGATCTTGCGATGCAGGTCCATAGTTCCTTAACGGTAGAGTTGCAAGTAGGCAAGGTGGTGAAGAAGGCGTTTGGTGTGCTTGTCTTTATTGGTCAGTGCATTGATACGGAAGTTGGGATGTCGTGCTGCTGCTGTACAGAACATTGGTGAGGCCACTTTTGGAATACTGCATTCAATTCTAGTCCCCCTGCTATACGAATGATGCTATTAAATTTGAAAGGGTGCAGAAAAGGCTTACAAGGATGTTGCCAGGGTGGGAGGTTTTCAACTATAAGGACAGGCTGAATAGGGTGGGGCTATTTTCCATGGAGCATCAGAGGCTGAGGGGTGGTCTTATAGAGGTTTATAAAATCATGAGGGGAATAGATAGGGTGAATAGCCATGGTCTTTTTCGCAGGGTGTGGGAATCCAGAACTAGAGAACATATTGTGGTTGGTTCGCTCGCTGAGCAGGTATATTAGTTTGCAGACATTTCAATACCTTGCTGGGTAACATCATCAGCGCTGCCACCAATGAAGCATTGTTGAGTTTTCCCAATTTGTAATTCTCAAGTCAATAATGAAAATTTAACCTAACTGCTTTTCTCTTTCCTTTAGCTCCTGAATATTTTCAGCATTTTATATTTTCATTTCATTGGAAAAATGATTAAATACTGTTTTATGTTAAATTTGGCAATCAACTCATCATATCACTGATGGAAATAAAACAGCAATCCAAATTCCAAATAATCTATAGTGGTGTTTTAAATTAGTACTCTTTTTTTAAATCTGGTTGCTTTATAGGCTGCAGTACTTTAAAATTACACAAGTGAAGTGAGGAGAATGCAAATTGTAACACATATAGATTATTACATGTAACTGTATTTGAATAATGCTACCAGCACCAAATGTAATAGTGGTGTGATTTGTTTTTCTAATAACTGTTGTTCTGAAACATTGACCCCCTTCCTGGTTTACAAGTTTATATGTATTTTGCTCAACTTTATCTTAAACAAGAGACCTTTAGACGGGGCCGTACTTAATTTTAAATGAGATTAACAATCTTTGTCTTGATTATGAAGTACTGAAGGTCATTGAAAAGGATATGAATATCCCCTTCTTTGGCAATTGGCTATTGTAAATACAGTCAGGCAAGCAGAACAAATAGATACTTAAGTGTGATTTTTATGGCAAACAATGGGAAAATGGTCTTTCTGTGGTAAGTTTATTTTGTTTTGGACCTTCCATCTGTGAGTAGTTTATTTTGGCTGAGATGGGAACAGTGCATTATCTTTGTTAGTTTCATTATGTAGTGATTGGAACAATATCAACCGGGTGAATCTCATAGAATATAGGTCCCCAGATTGGGGTGGTTAACATGGTCCATTCAGGGAGTCCTGGATGACAGATATAAACAGGAGTGTTTCATTTCTGCTGACTACCTGCCCCTTTTCCGCGGTTACGTTCGAGCCTGGGTGTCCTTGAAGAGGGAATACATGGTGTCCACCAATGCTCTCGATGCCTTTAGGGATAGTTGGGCACTGCAAGGTGTGAAGTGCTTTATTTCCCCCTCCAACACTATTTTGATTTTGTCCCTTCCTTCTCTCCCTATCACCTTTTTCATGCAAACATTGCTCTTATCAGGCTTTGCTCGTAAATGTTTCACAACCAAATGGGTGCTTTCCAGGTGGCAGAATATAGAGAACAAAGTTTTATTGCAATGGTGTCTTTTAACATGTCACTACACGTACAAACACAGCCATGGGTGCTTTGGGGAAAATATAAGCACTACAGCGTTTGGAAGAAAGAAATAGAGAAAAAAAGTAAAAACAAAATAAACAGGAATGTCAAAGGTTCTTTTCACCCTGAGAGTTAGTTCTGAAGAAGCTGGATCAGTGTCAAAGACTGTCCATGTGTAAATAAAGGGTGACTTGGTGGCAGGAATGGAGGTTGATACTGGCACGGCTGTATCAGTGATTGTGGAACCAGTCTTTACCAAAATTTGCTCTGGACTCCAAACCTTAAGTTTCCATAAGACCTTGGCCAGGCTGAGAATCTGTACTGGGACACCCTTATAGATTAAGGGTATAACTTTGGTTTCAGTCTGTTATAAGAAGCAGCTGGTTCAGTTACCATTGATTATAGTAAGAGACTCAGACCCAGGCCTGATGGGGTGCAACTGATTGAGCAAGATTCAACTTGATTGGCTCAAAATCTTTTGGTTAGAAAAATAGCCGGCTGAGTGTTGTCCTAACTAAATACCCAGCAGCTTTTCAGGGAGGTCTCGGGAATATCAAAACGGCCAAGGTCACTTTACATGTTGATCAAGAAGCAACTCCATGATTCTGAAAGCCCTGTCCAGTGCTATTTTCCTTAAATGCAAAAGTGGAGGCAGAAATCAGGAGGCTGTAGACTGAATAAATCATCAAACCAGTCCAGTTTGTGGAATGGGCAGTAACAGTCATGCCGATTGTGAAACCTGACGAGTCAATTTCAAATCAACAGTGAATCACTTTTCACTGCTGGATAAATATCCAATCCCTCGCATAGAAGACTTATATGCAAAACTGGCAGGGGGGGTCTGCATATCCTCGAAGCTGAATGTGAGCCAAGCATACCTGCAACTGCAATTAGATGAGGATTCAGAGGTACGCTACAATTAATTCCCATAAGGGTTTGTACCATTATACAAAACTGCCTTTTGAGGTATCATCATCTGTGCCATTTTCCAGCAGATGATGGAAAATATTTTACAAGGGCTACCCCAGGTAGCTATTTATCTGGATGACATGCTAATAACTGGGAAGACCAATCAAGAGCATTTAGAGAACTTGGACATAGAGCTAAAACATTTCTTCAAGGTGGGGATATGCCTTGGGGGGTGGGGGGAAAGTGATCTACTTAGGCTACAGAGTCGATAAGACCATGTTACAGTGAGGGCAACCAAAGGTGCCCTGGCTCCCACGTCTGTGCTAGAGCTTAGGACTTTCCTTGGGTTGGCACATTATTACAGAAAGTTCAGATATAACTTGGACTTCATCCTGGCTCCCTTACATTTGCTATTGAGAAAGGTTCAGCCTTGGAAATGGTCTTGTAGCTAAGCTGTAGCCTTTAGGGAAGTGAAGAAGCAGCTATTGTTGTCTAAGTTGTTGGCACACTATGATCCCAAGTGAGAGGTGGCGCTGACATGCGATGCCTCCCCTTACAGTATCAGGTTAGTGTTGGCTCACCCATGTCCCAATGGAGAGGAATGCCCAATAGCGTATGCTTCCTGTAGTTTGGCTGATGCCAAATGCAGATATGGCCAGATAGAGAAGGAAGGTTTAGTGGTCATCTTTGGTGTGAGAAAGCTCCACCAATACTTTTACGGACATAAATTTATAATAGCTATGAACTACAAACCCTTGCTAGGGTTACTTAAAAAGGACAGAACTGTGATGACCATAGCGTCAGGTTGAATTCAGCAGTGGGTTCTCATTCTGTGTGTACAATGACAAGTTGGAACACCATCCAGGAGGCCAAGTGGCAAAAGCAGATGTCTTGAGCTGCCTCCTACTGACGGATACACCATCAGTGGTGCCGCCACTGGAAGAGTCCATTCTTTAAACTTTCTGGACACCCTTCCCGTTATCACCAACTATATCAGATTGTGGATACGAAAAGATCCCATACAGGCAAAAATAAAACAGCTGGTGGTGATGGGGGAAACAAAAGGGCCATCACAACCTGAACTGAAACCTTTCTGGCCCCAGCGATAGCAGATCACCATCGAGGATGGCTGGGAAGCAAGAGTAATTGTCCCAAGTAAATGTTGCTGTCAGATACATGCTGAACTCAACCAGGGTCATCCAGCGTTTCCCCAGTAAAGATGTTGGTGAGGAGTTATGTCTGGTGGCCAGGGTCAAATGCAGACCTAGCCACATTGGTGAGGCAGTGCCCTGAGTGCCAACAAGGACAAAAATTACCACCAGCCACTCTCCACCTATTTGTGGGAGTGACCAGGTAAACCTTGCACTTGGCTAAATATCAACAATGCTGGTCCGTTCAAGGGTTCTATGTTTTTAGTCGTTGTGGACACCCATTCAAAGTGGTTAGACGAGCATAGATTTCATCCATCAAACACAGGGACTACAATCGAAAAGTTGCAAGAATACCGGCTTCGTGTAGTTATTTCAGATTACTCCATACATCACATTATATATTCATTTGCTTTCCTGATTCCTGTTACGGCCAATCATATGCTTTCTCTTCATTAAACTTAAATAAAATCTATCAATCTGGGTTTTCTTTAATAAACACAAAAAATATTGATTTATTATAAGATGCAACTTATACTGACAGGTCCTCAAACTGAGATTGCGATTTCAAATGCAGTAAAAAGGTACTGTTTAAAATATTCACGCTCTATGAATATTTTATGAATAGCTGTGATCTGCCAAAAGTGCGCTTAAGGTTATGGCCTTTTGTACATAAAAGTATGTGTCAGTTACTTTGAAGAAAACTTATGCCATCTTACATCTGTTGTTTTGTGTCAATTCAAGTACTAAATAATTTTGGTGATTGATTTCTTAATTATATATTTTTTTCTTTAAGTATAATATGTTTGATCATTATTGAAGATAATGATGAATTTTTATAATTCAGCTTCTGTATGAGTCCAAATACCTTCTATATTGGCACAAAACAGTAGGTAATGTTAAAATGTGACTAAGTCACTGAATAAATAAGATAGTAAGAAGGAAAATCTAGCCCTAAAAATCAAAATGTAGCCTCAAGAATCAAAAATTGCCTTCAAGGGGAACCCTAAAAAAATGTTTTGTACCATGCTGGGATCAGATTTGGATTAATAACATCTCATGTAGATAGGCATTGGTGGCTATTATGTTAGGAACTCCGATTTCTTTGCAGGTGAATTCAGAGAAATTGGATTGGGCTGGAAGACATGTAAAAAGACTTTCAAGTCTCACAGTTCTGGCTGTTGTATTTTTGGTGTTGATCTGTAGACTGTCCATATCTCTCTGAATTTTGGGATAACAGGATTTCAATGTTAGAGAACCAATTTTAATCACATAATTAATGGTGATTGATTTACAATGGAAGGTAGATAGATGTTTTCAGTATCAGGCTCTGTCATTGCCTTTGTGTTTTGCTATGAGCTTTGAGGTGTGAAATTCCACAAAGGAATCATGGGCAGGTATTTAAAAAAAGCAGATTCTTACCAATTATAATTCAATTAAGAATTTTTCAGAAGCTTGTGTTGCAGATGTGTAGATCAGACAACTCCCTTCGCAGCCACCTTAACAGCTGGCCAGTGTTCATTTTGAAAGCACCCTAAACGTTTGTAATGTTTAATTCATTTGACTTGACCAGAACATTAACCATTAAGATCATCAGCTGTTACTATGACCAGGAAGTTTGGAAGTCTATGGGTGCCTAAGTCATTCAGTAAAGCACTTAGATTGTGATGGCAACTGAGGCAGTCTGTAAATCCTCAACTACACTCTTTGGCCCATCTGAGAGCAGTGCTGCATTTTGGTAAGACAAACCATTAAGTTAATGGTAGGGCCCTGGGGAAAGTAGTCGAACAGGGAGACCCAGGGGTGCATGTGCATAGTTACTTGAAAGTGGCATCACAGGTGGGCAGGGTTGTAAAGGTGGCATTTGACACACTTGCCTTCATCAGTCTGAACACTGAGTACAGGAGTTGGGACATCATGTTACGACTGTACAAGACATTGGTAAGACCACATCTGGAGTACTGCATACAATTCTGGTTGCCCTGCTATAGGAAGGACGTTACTAAACTGGAAAGGGTACAAAATAGATTTACAAGGATGTTACTGAGATTGAAGTTTTGAGTTACAAGGAGAGGCTGGGACTATTTCCCTTATGTGTAGGAGGCTGAGGCTGGTCTTATAGACGTTTATAAAATCATGAGGGGCACAGAGAGGGTGAATACCCAGGGTAGGGGAGTCCAAAACTACAGGGCATAGGTTTAGGAGAGAAGGAAAAGATATAAAAGGGACCTGTGGGGCAACTTTTTCCCATTGAGAGCGGTGCATATATGGAATGAGCTACCAGAGGGAAGTGGTAGAGGCAGTACAATTACAACATTTAAAAGACATTTAGACAGATACATTGAGAGATATGGGCCAAACACAGGCAAATGGGACTAGTTTACTTTGGTAAACTTGGTCGGCAAAGACCAGTTGGACTGAAGGGCCTGTTTCCGTGTTGCGTGACTCTATGATTCTGTAACTGAGCAGAAACCATAAAAAAAAACCCGTGATCTTTCTGGTCTTAATATGGGGTACACTTGATCACTTTGTCAATGGGGAAGCAAGCATTCCTTACATGTTTGTTTAAAGCAATTCCAATGTTTTACTCGTGAAATGCTATCTACGTGTAAAAGTGCGCAACAAATTATATTCTAAACTTATGGATTTTTGCTGATCTTGTATTCCTGGGTTAGAACCTTGTTGGTGGGAATTTTGCCAGAAATAACGAAGGTCATTTCCCAGTTTGCCAAATCTTCCTTCTACTAAAACAAAAGGTATATAACATTTGGCCGGTTCGCTATTCCCCTTTTACTGCCCGGGGAGTTAACGCAGCAAAATTAGATTCGAACCTTTAAATGTTCACCAACACCAAACTTTTGAATTGAACCAAATGACAGCTATTTTTTCCTAAATAACACACTAGACGCAAGTTAGCGGCGAAATGCTTAAGTTGTTTAAGATCCTTGCAGTCCGCGCTACGCAGAGTAGGGTGTGACAATGCTGTTAAATGTTTGACAATTTCCTACCTGGGAGATCTCAATGTTCAGAAGCACAAACGGTTTTACAGCGGACGGAACCTGAACAGTACATGTTAGCAGCTGATCACTATCAGTCCAGAGAGAAGGTGTACAGGTTAAATTCTGTAGAAGTTAAGAAAAAAAAAGTTCTATTTATTTCCGATACAGTTGAAATGAATTGTTTTGATTCTTTGGGAAATGATTGTCAATTAGTTAATTTTACAGCGCTGCTAAAACGCCGCTCTTGAGTTCTAATTGAAAAGGTAAGGTTTTTTTAACGTGTGTAAGTCAGTATATGTTATTTGATGACGAACACATTAATTTCATTCAAAGGGTGAGTTTGAGCTCCGGAAAGTCAGCCAATGTTGGAAGCACGGTACAGTTTCTGTGGAAAACTTGTTTCATTCCCTGAGCCACTGTCCCAACCTGCAACGCCCCTTAACCAGAAAACTTATTGTCATCGCAGAGATAACAAGGTGTGGAGCTGGATGAACACAGCAGGCCAAGGGATAGGAGATGGGAGTGTGGCTTGAGGTGAGAGGAAAAACAGGTTAGGGAGGTGGAGATGAGATAACAAGCATGGGGCTGGCTGAACACAGCAGGTCAAGCAGCATCATAGGAGCAGGAAAACTTGACGTTTCGGGCCGAAACCCTTCATCAGAAATGGGGGAGGGGAAGAGGGTTCTGAAATAAATAGGGAGAGAGGAGGAGGCGGATAGAGGATGGATAGAGGAGAGGATAGGTGGAGAGGAGGCAGACAAGTCGAAGAGGCGGGGATGGAGCCAGTAAAGATGAGTGTAGGTAGGGAGGAGATAGGTCATTCCAGGGAGGACGGACAGGTCAAGGGGGCGGGATGATGTTAGTAGATAGGATGTGGGGGTGTGGCTTGGGGTGAGAGGAAAAACAGGTTTGGGAGGTGGGGATGAGCTGGGCTGGTTTTGGGATGCGGTTGTGGGAGGGGAGATTTTGAAGCTTGTGAAATCCACATTGAGCTGGGCTGGAGGCGGGGACGGGATGAGGTTAGTAGATAAGAGATGGGCGTGTGGCTTGAGGTGCGAGGAAAAACAGGTTAGGGAGGTGGAGATCTCCTCTATCCATCCTCTATCCGCCTCCCCCTCTCTCCCTATTTATTTCAGAACCCTCTTCCCCTCCCCCATTTCTGATGAAGGGTTTAGGCCCGAAACGTCAAGTTTTCCTGCTCCTATGATGCTGCTTGGCCTGCTGTGTTCATCCAGCCCCATGCTTGTTATTCCAGCTCAGAGCCTCCCTCTCCCAGACCTGCAAAGGACCTCTCCTGTTTTTTATTCTTCGTAGGATCCACAACCTGAACTCACAATTCTACTCAGCTTTATTGGACACTAAAAACTGTAAGTACAGTAATCAAGAGATAATAGGAACTGCAGATGCTGGAGAATCCGAGATAACAAGGTGTGGGGCTGGATGAACACAGCAGGCCAAGCAGCATCATAGGAGCAGGAAAGCTTGCCATTTCGGGCCTAGACTCTGAAGGGCTGCTTGGCCTGCTGTGTTCATCCAGTTCCACACCTTGTCATCTCGTAAGTACGGTAAACCTACTGGTACCCACCACCCAAAACAGGCTTCCCCCACCTCCCAAATCCCCAACCCTACCCAGGACCTCCCCCACAATGTACCTGCCGCCATTGGCCGCGAGGCCACTGTCGGAGAACCCACAGATGACGTCACATCCGCCACCGTCGGGTACACCACTTCCGGGACAGCGAACGCCACCGCTGCTGAAACCACCGCCTCCATCTCCGAGACCAACACCACAGACACTACCGTCACTGCTGCTGCTGCCGCCGCCTACCCTGCTCCGCCCACCGCCAACACCGCTCTGCCCTCCGCCGACACAACTCTGCCCACCGCCGACGCAACCCCGCCCAGTGCCGATGCTGACGCAGCTCCGCCCACAGCCGACACCGACAACACTCCGCCCACTGCTTCCACAGCCAGCAGCTCCAGAGTAGACAGCAACACTGAGCCTTGCCGAGTCATCACCATCCCCCCAGACCTCCCCCTTACTGAGGACGAATGGTCAGTCCTCAGTAAAGGGCTCACCTTTGTCCCCCTCCACCCACTTATCAATGAATACCGCTCACGCTTGGATATTGAGCAGTTTTTCCGCTGCCTCCGCCTCCATGCTTACTTCTTCAACCGCGAATCTAACCCACCCTCTACTGACCCCTTCTCCCGCCTCCAACACAAGCCCTCCTCCTGGACACCACCCCAAGGCCTCCTACCCTCCCTCGACCTCTTCATCTCCAACTCCCGTCAAGACATCAATAGCCTCAACCTCTCCACCCCTCTCAAACACTCCAACCTCTCCCCCGCAGAACGTGCAGCCCTCTGCTCCAATCCCAACCTCACCATAAAACCCGCAGACAAGGGAGGCGCAGTTGTAGTGTGGCGCACTTACCTCTACATCGCTGAGGCCAGGCGCCAACTCTCCAACACCTCCTCCTACCGCCCCCTGGATCATGACCCCCCCCGCCGAGCACCAAACCATCATCTCCCAAACCATCCACAACCTCATCACCTCAGGTGACCTCCCACCCACCGCCTCCAACCTCATCATTCCCCAACCCCGCACCGCCCGCTTCTACCTCCTCCCCAAAATCCACAAACATGAATGCCCTGGTCGACCCATTGTCTCCGCCTGCTCCTGCCCCACCGAACTCATCTCCACCTACCTAGACTCCATTTTCACCCCCTTGTCCAGGAACTCCCTACCTACGTCCGTGACACCACCCACGCCCTCCACCTCCTCCAGAACTTCCAATTCCCTGGGCCCCAACACCTCATTTTTACTATGGATGTCCAGTCCCTATACACCTGTATTCCCCATGCAGATGGCCTCAAGGCCGTCCGCTTCTTCCTGTCCGGCAGAACTGACCAAACCGACACCCTCATCCGCTTAGCCGAACTCGTCCTCACCCTCAACAACTTCTCTTTCAATTCCTCCCACTTCCTACAGACAAAGGGTGTGGCCATGGGTACCCGCATATGCCCAAGCTATGCCTGCCTCTTTGTAGGTTACATGGAACAATCCCTCTTCCGTACCTACACTGGCCTTAAACCCCACCTCTTCCTCCGTTACATTGATGACTGTATCGGCGCCGCCTTGTGCTCACACGAGGAGCTCGAACAGTTCATCCACTTCACCAACACCTTCCACCCCAACCTGAAGTTCACCTGGACCATCTCCAACACTTCTGTCTCCTTCCTGGACCTCTCTGTCTCCATCTCGGGTAACCACCTAGAAACCGATGTCCATTTCAAGCCCACTGACTCCCACAGCTACCTGGAATACACCTCCTCCCACCCACCTTCCTGCAAAAATTCCATCCCCTATTTCCAATTCCTTCGCCTCCGCCGCATCTGCTCCCAGGATGAGGCATTCCACTCCCATACATCTCAGATGTCCTCATTCTTCAAGGATCGCAACTTCCTCCCCACAGTGGTCGAGAACGCCCTCGACCGTGTCTCCTGCACTTCCCGCAACTCATCCCTCACACCCCGTCCCCGCAATAATAACCAAAAAAGAATCCCCCTCATCCTCACGTACCACCCCACCAACCTCCGGATCCAACGCATCATCCTCCGACACTTCCGCCATCTGCAATCCGACCCCACCACCAAAGACATTTTTCCCTCCCCACCCTTATCTGCTTTCCGGAGGGACCACTCCCTCCGCGACTCCCTTGTCCGCTCCACACTCCCCTCCAGCCCCACCACACCCAGCACTTTTCCCTGCAACCGCAGGAAGTGCTACAGCTGCCCCCACACCTCCTCCCTCACCCCAATCCCAGGCCCCAAGAAGACTTTCCACATCAGGCAGATGCTCACCTGCACATCTGCCAATGTGGTATACTGCGTCCGCTGTACCCGTTGTGGCGTCCTCTACATCGGGGAAACCAAGCGGAGGCTTGGGGCCCACTTTGCAGAACACCTGCGCTCAGTTCGCAACAAACAACTGCACCTCCCAATCGCGAACCATTTCAACTCCCCCGCCCATTCCTCAGACGACATATCCATCCTGGGCCTCCTGCAATGCCACAATGATGCCACCTGAAGGCTGCAGGAACAGCAAATCATATTCAGCCTGGAAACCCTGCAGCCCAATGGTATCAATGTGGATTTCACAAGCTTCAAAATCTCCCCTCCCCCAACCGCATCCCAAAACCAGTCCAGCTCGTCCCCGCCTTCCTAACCAGTCCTTCCTCTCACCTATCCCCTCCTCCCACTTCAAGCTCCACCCCCATCTCCTATCTACTAACCTCATCCCACCCCCT
>JAHRHZ010000061.1:3843616-3867250 GCA_024137785.1 Ginglymostoma cirratum | reverse complement strand
CACTCACCTTTACTGGCTCCATCCCCGCCTCTTTGACTTGTCTGCCTCCTCTCCACCTATCCTCTCCTCTATCCATCTTCTATGCGCCTCCCCCTCTCTCCCTATTTATTTCAGAACCCTCTTCCCCTCCCCCATTTCTGATGAAGGGTCTAGGCCCGAAACGTCAAGCTTTCCTGCTCCTCTGATGCTGCTTGGCCTGCTGTGTTCATCCAGCCCCACACCTTGTTATCTCAGATTCTCCAGCATCTGCAGTACCTATTATCTCTGATACGTTCCTCCTTCTTGTGTCACCCTCACACATCCTTAGCAGCTTACATATAATTGCTCTGTGACATCTGTCACCTAGCTACGCCGAAGGCAATACCACTTTCTGCTTTTCTCAAGTCTTTTTTTTGGCTCAAGAAGGGATTTCTGTAGTTCTGCTGCCTTGACCCAATGGCCGAAGCATTGACATTTTGGTATCTGTGTACAACTCTTTCGAGTTTGTTGTATTATATGAGAAAGACGTGATGCCTTTAAATCAGCTTGGTGAAATCACAACGACACGCTTTAGTGTAAAAGTTCTTTACCTTACTCTGCTTATACAGTTGGTAGTCAGACTGTTAGTCAGTTATGTACATAAGGTAACTGTTATCTAAGTAAGTTTATAAAGCAGACTATGTATGTAAATCTGAAATGTCATATTAATATGCACAGTTATTTGCTAATAAACTAAAAGATGTGTGATTCAATACAAATGTGACTATGTGGTAAACATTACCTGGGCTAATATATAGAAAACCATATTGCACATCAAAGCTCTTAAACTTTAAAGAACCTCTTCACTGCTTTTTTGGGTTGTACATGGAATTTTAAGCACATTTCTTAGCACTTGCATTTCAAGTGTTTCCATTTTACACCGCAGATCTTTACTAATTGTGAGTTTTCTGAGACATGTAGGGAAGTGGATAGAATGTTGTGTCTTTTCCGGTCTTACAAGTTTAAGTTTTTGAATCGTTAACATATCCTTAACCTTTACAAAGTTAATTCTGGTTATCTCTATCCTTCTAACTGTGGAGTGTATTGACCATGTACAGTTATATACAGTGTTTACCATAATTCAATAAACCTGACTGCAGGTGGACATTTGAGGAGCCTGGCATTTCCAGGGATTCCTTTGCAGGCCTCACATCGTTCGGGGTGTCCGGTTTAACTATGCATTAAAATGTTAAAAAATTCAATGACGGGAAAGGAGCAAAACAGATGCTGGAAGATGGATGAAGAAATTTAAATGGGCAGGAAGTCAATGTTCAGCTTTTTGGAAACAGGTTGAAGTTCAGACATTAAATTAGCAGGGTCTAGGCCCGAAACGTCAAGCTTTCCTGCTCCTATGATGCAGCTTGGCCTGCTGTGTTCATCCAGCTCTACACCTTGTTATCTAGGAAGTTGCAGGTGGGTTAGCCTTCCTGACAATGAGGGCGCACTATCTGTGAAAAAGAGAGCATGGATGTCTCAGGGGCAGCTGTAGTGCGGCTGCATCCTGCCTGCCTCCAGCTCAGACACTGACACCTCAGGTTAGGGCTGGGGGTGGGTAGGGGAAGGTCTTTTATCAAGATTAGAGATGGGAGCACCAGTGACTGAACACTTTACTGCCACATTTCAGCCAAAGAAGAAATGCCTGAAGTTGCTGGCACTGGGAGGACTGCTGGAGATCAGGCCCCCACTCGGTCCCAGCTAGGAAGGGAGCGCGTAGTGCTGTCGATCAGGGACGCCATGCAATTGTACGATTAGAGGTAGGAACAGCAGGCAGGTTTGTGAGGGATCAATGACCCCCCATAGCTCAACGGCTGCAGGAATGCAGTATTGTCATATGGACGCTGCTCTTCACGGGCATGTGATTTTCTGGCTGTCTCCATGGGCAGGTTGGCAGATGCCATGGAGAGCCTGGTCCAGCCCTGTCTGAGCCTGATTGATATGCAGACAGATCTGCACAGACCTGCACACCATCGCCCCAGTCATTGGATGGGGTTTAATTTAGATAAATGTGAGATGTTGCATTTTGGTAGGGCAAATCAGGGCAGGACTTACACACTTAATGGTAAGGTCCTGGGAAGTGTTGCCAAACAAAGAGGCCTTGGGTGCAGGTTCATTGTTCCTTGAAAGTGGAGTCACAGTAGATAGGATAGTGAAGAAGGTGCTTGGTATGCTTGTCTTTATTGGTCAGTGCATTGAATATAGGAGTTGGAAGATCATGTTGCGGCTGTACAGGACATTGGTTAGGCCACTTTAGGAATGCTGTGTGCAATTCAGGTCTTCCTGCTGTAGGAAACTTGAAAAGGTGCAGAAACAATTTACAAGGTGTTGCCAGGATTGGAGGTTTTGAGGTATAGGGAGATGCTGAGTAGGCTGGGGCTATTTTCCCAGGAGTGTCAAAGGCTGAGGGGTGACATTACAGAGATTTATAAAAAATCATGACAGACATGGATAGGGTGAATGGCCAAAGTTTTTCTCCAGGGTAGGGGGATCCATAACCAGAGTGCATAGATTTAAGGTGTGAAGGGAAAGATTTAAAAGGGACCTAAAAGGCAACTTTTTCATGCAGAGGGTTGTGGATATATGGAATGAGCTGCCAGAGGAAGTGGTGGTGGCTGGTACAATTACAACATTGACAAAGATATTTGGATGGGTATATGAATACGAAGGGTTTAGAAGGATGTGGGCAAAATTCTGGCAACTGGGACTAGGTTAGTTTGGGAAACTGGTTGACATGGATGAGTTGGACCGCAGGGTCTGTTTCCATGGTGTACAACACTGTGGCTCTATGAGTCTCAGCACCCCAGTTATGTGAAAGGAGGATGAGTTACCCTGAGCTTATTCCTGGTGCCCCTTCGTCACAAGGAGACCGGGCAGTGCCAGTAGGCATCCAGGCAGAGGAGGAACCACAGACAGGTCCCCTAGAGCTCTCCTCTCTCAATGCTCCAGAGGTGACAGGCCTTCCACCTCCACCCCACCTGCCAGTCTTAGATAGTGTCGGGTCAAACCCAGAAGGGAGCACGTGCATCTGGCAAGGACACCCTCAGCATGTTTGGGCCCTTTAGACACAAGCACTCCTACCCCAAAACTCCAAGGCCAATGGGTTCTGCTGTTTGGCAGGCTCCCTCCATGCCAACTGATGACTGAGCCAGAGATTGCATAAAGACCTGGTGAGAGGGAGGGGGAGAAAGAAGAAGAGCACATTTGTGACACTGTGTTGTGAATACACGCTCACATTTGTAAGTCTGTGTGTTTCACCTTCACTGTATAGGTGTGTGTTCACTGGTGTTGCCTTTTGATGGGTCCCGATGGGTCCCATATAGCCTGAAGTTGCAGACAGCCTCTCACAGATAGCAACACACACCCTGTCTACTCCCAGTGCAGTCACAGCTATTTTCATTTCCATTGTGGTTTACAAAATGATGGAACGGCAGCAGCAGCTGCTCCTTGAATGGTGAGTTCTAGCCTCCACCTCACCTTGTAGGTGAACCCCTAAACATCAACACCCCCTTCCTGGTAGGCCTCTCATCAACCTCCTCCAGACCCACTCAATCCGTCTACCAGAGTCTGCATCTGCTCCCTTTTTGTCCTGTGCCGTACCTCGTTCTACAATAAGCCTTTGCTGCTTCTGGTTTATCCTCCTGCACCCTTCACAACTACGCCAGACTGTTAACAACAGTGAGCGGCAGCCTGGATTCATATCAGCACTAAACAGGAAGACAATACAGTTGTACTATGAGCTGAGGGGTGGAGCACAATGAGACAACACAGAGATACTGTGAGCATCAGTCTGGCATTATGTGAGTGAGAACTAAGAGAGCAAGTGAGCAGCCCTGAGATGTAGCCTTGTCCAATACCGCAGCTGGGTGCCTGTCCCTGATCACAAAATGTCCTTGCAGTAGGATCCAAAGTGCACCACCGAAGTAAAGCAAAGTTGTGCGAGTGTACCAGAAATGTGCCATGATGACATGGAGAGGCTGGCATGTGTTGAATGCCAGTGTCCATGGACTGGGGTGTGTGTAACTGCTGTCGGGAGCATGCCCTGACTCATTATTACTGGACTTCTGAGATGGTGTATGAGAGGAATTTCAGTAGTAATCTGGATTTGCCAGGTTACCACACAAATCTGCATTTTGAGAGCTCTCAGCATCTGGTAACCTCAGTGCAGGGGGTAGGACAGGAGGCTACATATCAAAATGGTGAGACGTGCACCTAATGAGTCACTACAGACAATAATTTCCTTTCATAGGAATTTCACTGCTGCCTGGCAAGTATCTCAACTTGCCTCTCTGGATCTCTGTTGAAAAATGCCAGTAGTTGCTCCTGATGTCAAGAAAGGCCTCATTGGACATTTCACATGATTCTCCCAAATTTCCCACCAGAGCCCATATAATTCAGGGCCTGGGAAGATTCTGCCCAGTGTTTCATTCCTGATGCTGAAATAGGGACCCTTTTTTGAGTGTGGCTGTGTCATCAGCACTAATTGTATTACAGAAGCCAAGGAGGTTGGTTTATTGTTGAGTAATAACTTTCTGTTCTGTTTACATTAATTGCTATTTACCTTTCAAATACTGCGGAACATTATTAATGCTGATGTGATGAAAATTCTCTGGGGCAAGGTGTGCCACTGTTTGACATAGACGATAATCTATGTGGATTCAGGACCTGATTCCTGTTGTTTGCATAGGTTCTGTCAGATCTTCATTATCAAACGGAAGATTGTGGATGAGAACTTAACCCTATTTCTCCCTATCACCTGATCACCCAACTACCCTTCTGAGCCCACTGTTTGTTTAAATTGTTAACATTCCCACCTCCTTAAGTTCAAATCCACGCCAATTAAAATCTTCCATTATCACACCTGCCTCAAAAATGCATGCTTGAACCCTCTTTACTTGAAAAATTGAAAGAAGCCAACTGTATGCAATATATATTTAAATAAGACACTGAAAATCAGCATGAACGTGAGACAGTTCGAGGGAAACTTCAGACACAATTGTTGTCTTGATTTTTAAGCAATCAACTTCTGGAGACAGAATATAAGATTTTACAATAATTTTATTTGAGGGACGTAAGGAGAGATCTGCCTCAGTTAGTAGACCAATGTAAAGCTCTAAAGCACACAGAAAAGTTGAGTATCTTATTTTATTTGCATCCTCTTATCCACATTCAAACCCTTCTCGATACATAAAAATAAAACAGATATCCCTCTGACTCAGAGGGTCATGTGAAATGGCCTCCTTCACCCAGTCAGGGAGTGAACAATCAATCTCACCGTAGATGTTGCTGTCTCTTCCCGTAAAAGTGTCTGTCCTACACTGTCTCCTCTCAAGGCCCTCTTAGAATGTTCTCATTAATGTTGTCTCTTGTTTATGCAGGTGCCTGCAGGGATCCTCCGACACAAGTCTCTAAGCTGCTTGAGCATCAATCTACATAAAGTTGAAACCTGCCTTCTACTTATAGTAAGGAAGAATACTTAGAGTATTAAAATCTAAGTACCATAAATAGTACCCACTTTTGGCCCCATGGCCTAAGGTAGCCAATACTAGGGTGTCATCCCTGTCCTTTACGCTCCACCACCCTTTAATACTTGCCAGGATACTTGCTTAGGTTTGTAAAGGCAAAGGGTTAAACCGTCTGTGATGTTAGGTCCTTCAGTCGAGGCCACTGACCTAATTGCCCTGGTTTCTGAATCATCACCGCCATCTTCTGTATAATCCCCTGGTGCCATAAGCCAAGCATGTTATTTGTGAAATCTACAACAATTGGATGAAATCCCAGGCATGGGAGACCATCCTAATCCATGGGTGAATTTGGGCATTTGTTCCATGATTCCATAGTTCCTTCCACACTGTTCTGCATTTATGTCTGCCTCTATATCATGCAGAAATTGTTGTTTTTAATCTCCTGTCGAGACTGTTTGCAGAGCTTCCGCACACAGTGTTTCACTTACTCACTGGTTCTTGCTCCTTAATCCAGTTGTTACTGCAGACACTAATCCCTGGGCAAGCAGCTGTAGCCTCCTTAGTGGCTTCGTGATTGCTCAATTCAATGTGGACTGTGATCTGGATTAATGCTGCTTCTAACAGTGCCTTCACAGCTTCCACTAAATCTTGATTATTGCTTAACGCTGTGTATATCCCCTTTAATTCCGTGCTTCCATATAATCAGGTATTATGTCAAAGTCGCATTTATTGTCTGTATGAAGGTTAACCTACTGAATCACAATAGTCTTACAGCACCGAAAAAGGCCATTTGGCTCATCATGCCTGGGTCAGCTCTTCAAATAAGCATCATTACCTAGTGCCAATCTCCTGTTTCTTTCCACACAAGTTGCATTGTTTTTATATCAATTAATCATTGATTGCCCTCATGAGTATTTGAATGTAGTAACATCTTCTGTGTGGTAATCTGTACCCAACATTTCAATTTGATACAAAGTTCCCTTTTTATTGGCCATTAAACAGAAATGCCTTAATTATCAAATCCAACAAATAATTTAAAAGATTCTGCAGTTGTCCCCTTCCCTGTATAATTCGTTTTTAAAATCAGTTCCTCTATGGATTATGTGTAAAAGTATGTTTCCTTGCTTTTGAAAAAAAGTTGACTGGATATGTGTATCCTCCCCACTCAGTCCCAATGTTTGAGATCGTGGTCAAGTCATGCAATCTAGTTCTCTTAAAAACTTCTGGGTCAAGGGCAGAAATATCTCCAAAAGAAAGCTGTAAATTAGTTTGTTTCATCCACACATTCCTTTCTCTTGAAATATCCTATTTAATTGCACCTAACATGGGATTATTCACATTTAATGTGTCTTTTTCCTGTCACTATTCAATTAAAATATTCTCACCATGTTCTTAAACAGAAAATACATTCCTATTTGATCACAGACACTAAATGTTCTCCCATGTTCCTGTTTTACAATTTAGATATTTCAGGTTTCCTAGAGTAACTTGCTAAATTTCTTTAAATATTTCCCTATTCAAATTATTCCAGATTCAAACTAAAGGGTTCCCTTTAGTACTTGTCACCTCCCTGGAAATTACTTCTGTGTGTATTCATCCTTGCTCTTAACTGAAATTTTAATGCATATAACTGATACTAAACCTTTAGCAACCTGTCACGTTTGTGCATTCTTATTGGGGCGCAGCTATTTAGCAAATTTTTCACAAAGGGTCTGACAATAATTAAACAATTCTAATGAACTTTCTTGCACATTCACTGGCATTGACAGTCCATAGTGTTCCTTTGACACAGGATAGTGTGTGTATGGAATGAGCTGCCAAAGGAGGTAGTGGAGACTGGTACAATTACATTTAAAAGGCATCTGGATGGATATATGAATAGGAAGGGATTAAAGAGATATGAGCCAAATGGTATCAGATGGGACTAGATTAATTTAAAATATCTGGCCAACATAGACAAGTTGGATCAAAGGGTCTGTTTCAGTGCTATACATCTCTATGACTCTCTGACTGTAAGGAAGCTCCCATTCCTTTATTCAGGATGGCTTTAAACCTAACTCTTCCAGCAGCTCATGGATATGCAGTATAGTCCTATGTATTCCTTGCCAGCTCCAAAGGTGTTCTGAGGATCACCCATATATGATTATGGTGCTTCGTATTCAACTTAATGTATTTTCCACACTGAGTGCTTGAAATAGCACATTTTTATCAAATTATACATCAATCCAAATATCAGAAATAATAATGTCCAAGCTCAGTATTTTAAATGGTTCTTTTTAGATCAGACACCCAGGCAATCAGAGATAACATAGTCTGGAGCTGGAGGAACACAGCAGGCCAGGCAGCATCAGAGGAGCAGGAAAGTTGATGTTTCGGTTGGGACCCTTCTTCAGAAATGCGAAGGGGGAAGGAAGCTGGGAATTAAATAGAGAGAGGAGGGGTGGGGCTGGAGTAGGTAGGTTGGATAGTGATATGTGAGTGCAGGTAGGCTATGGTGGGGATTGGCCAATGAGATGGGAGGAGCAGATAAGTGGGAGAGAAGATGGACAAGTTGTGTCAGGTCAAGGAGGCGGGGTTGAGCAGGAGGGTTGGTCATGGGAGGAGGCCGGGGGTGGGGAGATTTTGAAACAAGTAAAGTCCACATTGAGACCATTGCACTGTAGGCTCCCGCGGTGGAATATGAGGTACTGCTCCTCCAGTTCCCGGGTGGCGTCATTGTGACACTGGAGGAGGCCCAGGATGGACATGTCACCCAGGGAGTGGGAGTGGGAGTGGGAGTGGGAGTTAAAGTGGTTCGCAACCGGAAGGTGTTGTTGTTTGTCCCGTAGAAAGCGCAGGTGCTCTACAAAGTAGTCTCTGAGCCTCCGCTTGGTCTCGCCAATGTAGAGGAGGCTACATCGGGAGCGGCAGATACAGTAGACCCCATTGACGGATGTGCAGGTGAACCCCTGTCTAATGTGGAAGGTTTGTTTGGTGCCTTGGATTGAGGTGAGGCGGGAGGTGTAGGGGCAGGTGTAGCACCTCCTGCAGTTGCAGAGAAAGGTGCTGGGGATGGTGGGACTAGTGGGGAGGGTGGAGTGGACGAGGGAGTCACAGAGAGAGCGGTCCCTATGGAAGGCAGATAGGGGTGGGGAGGGAAATACATCTTTGGTTGTGGGGTTGGGTTGCTGGTGGTGGAAGTGGTGGAGAATGATATGTTGGATGTGAAGGTTAGTGGGGTGATATGTGAGGACAAGGGAAATTCTGTTTTTGTTTTTGTTGGGGGAGGGGACGTGTGGGCAGAGGTGCGGCAAACGTAAGAGATGCGGTCGAGATAATTTTCGACCACCGAAGAGGGGAAGTTGCAGTCCTTGAAATAAGAGGACATCTAGGATATTTGGGAGTGGAATGCCCCATCTTGGGAGCAGACACAACCTGGGTCCTGACCCGAAACTTCAGCTTTCCTGCTCCTCTGATGCTGCCTGGCCTGCTGTGTTCCTCCAGCTCCACACTATGTTATCT
The DNA here is from genome assembly GCA_024137785.1 of Ginglymostoma cirratum. NCBI lineage: Eukaryota > Metazoa > Chordata > Chondrichthyes > Orectolobiformes > Ginglymostomatidae > Ginglymostoma > Ginglymostoma cirratum. The sequence continues at coordinate 3,858,272 of JAHRHZ010000061.1, read as the reverse complement.
TTGACTCCAGCATCGGCAGTTCTTACTATCCCCAAGTGATCGGAGTCAGTTTAAGGTTCTCCCATTTTCAAACACTTTGACTCAGATGATTACACATTGCCTGAATGGTTAAGCCTAGTGTCTAAAAGGCAGTGGTTTTAACCCAAATTGGATATCTGTAAGTTTCTAGAACCATGCACCTTGACCAATATGGAAGGTGAATGGTGAAATTAAAAAGAAAGCTGTCAGCAGAAAAAGTGAACTCTCCGCTGGTCAGGGAAAGGATGGGGCCCAAATCACCATGTGATTTACATTGTAATTTTACCTTGTTCAGAAAACTGACAAAAATTTCTGATCATGTCAAAGTAAGCTGTTCAACGTGATAGCCCTTTCTTTGACTTTACAATTCGTTTTCAATTATCTCAAAACATTTTTAGTATTTTTAAGATCACCTTCACAACAGGAGCATAAAGCTCGTACCTTTATACGTTTGCAGTATTTTCTCATAAACGTTTTATCAAGAGGTGAGGTCAGTTGGATATTTGCCAAATGATAGTTTATCCAGAGTTTTTCGGTTCCAAAGAAGGGCTGCTGGACCCAAAACGTTAACTCTGATTTCTCTTCACAGGTAGAGTCATTGAGTCATAGACCTGTACAGCATGGAAACAGACCCTTCAGTCCAACTTGTCCAGACTGACCAGCTATCCTAAATTAATCTAATCCCATTTGCCATCATTTGGCCAATATCCCTCTAAATTCTTCCTATTCATATACCCAATCAAGATGACTTTTAAATGTTGTCATTGTACCAGCCTCCACCACTTCCTCTGGCAGCTCATTCCACACACACACAACCCTCTGCATGAAAAAGTTGCCCCTTACGTGCCTTTTAAATCTTTCCCCTTTCACTTTAAACTTATGCCCTCTAGTTCTAGATTTCCCCACCCTGGGGAATAGAGCTGGGCTATTCACATTATCCATGCCACTCATGATTTTATGAGCCTCTATAAGGTCACCCGTCAGCCTCCAATGCTCCAGGGAAAATAGCCTCAGCCTATTCAGCCTCTTCCTATAGCTCAAACCCTCCAACCCGGCCAACATCCTCGTAAACGTCTTCTGAACCATTTCAAATTTCAAAACATCCTTCCTATTGCAGGGAGACAAGAAATGCCAGGCTACGACCATCACCAATAAGAGACTATACTTCCCACTTGCCTGGATGAGTGCAGCCCCAACAACACTCAAGAAGCTTGACACCATCCAGGACAAAACAGCCCTTTTGAATGGTACTACATCCACAAGCATCCACTCCTTCCACCACTGATGCTCAGTAGCAGCAGTGTGTACCATCTACAAGATGCACTGCAGAAATTCACCAAAGATCCTCAGACAGCACCTTCCAAACCCACGACCACTTCCGTCTAGAAGGACAAGGTCTTCAGACATATGAGAACACCACCACCTCCAAGTTCCCTTCAAGCTACTCACCATCCTGACTTGGAAATATATCGCCATTCCTTCACTGTCGCTGCGTCAAAATCCGGGAATTCCCTCCCTAATAGCATTTGGGTCAACCTACAGCAGGAGGACTGCAGCAGTTCAGAAGGCAGCTCACCACCACCTTCTCAACGGCAACTAGGATGGGCAAGAAATGTTGGCCAGCCAATGGCACCCACATCCCACAAATAAATAGAGAGAAAAAAAAATTCTGCATAACTGCAACATGATCTCCCAACTCCTAGGCTCAATGCACTGACAAATAAAGGGAAGCTTACCAAACACCTTCTTCACTATCCTGTCTACCTGCAACTCCACTTTCAAGAAACAATGAACCTGCACTCCAAGGTCTTTTTGTTTAGCAACATTCCCTGAGACCTTAACATTAAGTCTATAAGTCCTGCCTTGATTTGCCTTTCCAAAATGCAGCACCTCACACTTACCTAAATTAAAACTCCATCTGCCACTCTTTGGCTCATTGGCCAATCTGATCAAGGTCCCGTTGTACTTTGAGGTAATCTTGTCCACTACACCACCAATTTTAGTGTCATCTGCAAATTTACTAACCATACCTCCACTGTTCATATTCAAATCATTTATATAAATGACAAAAAGCAGTGGACCCAGCAGGAATCCTTGTGACTCAACACTGGTCATGGGTCTTCAGTCCAAAAAGCAACCACCACCAACCTCCACCACCACCCTCTGTCTCTACCTTTGAACCAGTTCTGTATCCAAATGGCTAGTTCTCCTGTATTCCATGTGATCTAACCTTGCTAACCAGTCTACCATGTGGATCCTTGTTGAAGTCTACATAGATCACATCCACTGGTCTGCCTTCATCAATCCACTTCATTACTTCTTCAAAAACCTCTATCAAGTTACTGAGACACGATTTCCCACGCACAAAGCCATGTCGACTACCTATAGTCAGTCCTTGCCTTTCCAAATACATGGAAATCCTGTCCCTCAGGATTCCCTCCAACAACTTGCCCACCACCAATTTCAGCCCCATGGGCCTATAGTTCCCTGGCTTTTCCTTACCACCTTTCTTAAATAGTGGCACCACATTAGCCAGCCTCCAGTCTTCAAGATTTCGTCTGTAGCTATTGATGATACAAATATCTCAGCGAGGGACCCAGAAATCACTTCCCTAGCCTCCCACAGAGTTCTAGAGTACATCTGATCAGGTCCCAGTAATTTACCCATCTTTATGCATTTTAAGATGTCCAGCACCTCCTCCTCTGCAATATGGACATTTTTCAAGATGTCACTATTTATTTACCTAAGTTCTGAAGCTTCTATATCATTCCCCACAGAAAACACTGATGTAAAATACTTGTTTAGTATCTCCCCCGTCTCCTGCGATTTCACACGTAGGCGGCTTTGCTGATCTTTAAAGGGCCCTATTCTCTTCTTAGTTACTGTTTTGTCCTAAATGTATTTGTAGAATCCCTTTGGATTCTCCTTAACTATGTTTGCAAAGCTATTTCATGTCCCCGTTTTGCCCTCCTGATTTACTTCTTAAGTATGCTTCTATTTCCTTTATACTCTTCTAGGGATTCACTTGATCCCTGCTATCGATGCCTGACAAATGCCTCCTTACTTTGCTTGTCCAAACCTTAATTTCTCTAGTCATCCAGCATTCCCTATACCTACCAGTCTCGTCCTTCAGCCTAACAGGAACATGCTGTCTCTGAACTTTTGTAATCCCATTTTTGAGGGCTTCCCATTTTCCAGCCAAACCTTTATGTGTGAATATCCATCCCAATCAACTTTTGAAAGTTCTTGCATCTTACCTTCCTCCAATTTAGAACTTTAACTTTTACATCAGATCTATCCTTTTCCATCACTATTTTAAAACTAATAGCACTTTGGTCACTGGCCTCAAAGTACTCCCCCATTGACACCTCATTCACGTGCCCTGCCTTATTTCCAACAGTAGGTCAAGTTTTGCACCTTCTCTACTAGATACAGCCTCACAGTGAATCAGAAAATTTTCTTATACACATTTAACAAATTCCTCTCCATACAAGCCCATAACACTATGGCAGTCCCAGTTTGTGTTTGGAAAACTAAAATCCCCTACTATTACCACCTCGTTATTCTTACAGATAAATGAGATCTTCCAACAAATTTGCTCTTCAATTTCCTACTGACAACTGTGGGGTCTATAGTACAATCACAATAAGGTGATCATCCCTTTCTTACTTTTCAGTTCCACCCAAATAACCTCCCCGGATGTACTCCCAGGAATATCCTCCCTAAGTACAGCTGTAATGTTATCCCTAATCGAAAACACCACTCCCCCTCCTGTCTTGCCTCACCCCACTTTACATCCTTCCAATAGTATCTATACCCTGGAACATTACGCTGCCAGTCCTGTCCATCCCTGAGCCATGCCTCTGTAATCACTATGATATCCCAGTCCCATGTTCCTAACCACCCCCTGAGTTCATCTACCATATCTGTTAGGCTTCTTGCATTGAAATAAATGCTGTTTAATTTGTCAGTCCTACCTCGTTCTCTGCTTTGTTCCTCCTGCCCTGACTGTTTGACTTGCTCCTTTTCCCAACTGCACCAGTCTCAGACTGCTCTCTGTCCTCACTATCTCTCTGGGCTCCAAACCCCACCCCACCCCACCCCACCTCCACACCCCTTCCCCACCGCATCCCCCACCCGCCCAACACACACACACACACACACACACACACACACACACACACACACACACTAGTTTAAACCCTCCTGAGCAGCTGTTGCAAATCTCCTTGCCAGTTAGTTAGTCCACTTCCAATGTAGGTGCAATCTGTCCTCCTTATACAGGTCGCTTCTACCCCAGAAGAGATTCCAATGATCCAGAATTGTGAATCCTTCTCCACTGCACCACCTCCTCAGCCACCAATTCATCTGCTCTATCCTCTTATTCCTACTGTCACTAACTCGTGGCACCAGGAGTAATCCAGATCTTACTACCCTCAAGGACCTACTTTTTAAATTCCTGCCTAATTTCCTATAATTTCTCCTCAGAATCTTGTCCTTTTCTCTTCCTATTGTCATAAGATGCAATGTATACAATGACCTCCTGCTGGTCCCTCTACCCTTTGAGAATTTTCTGAACCCTCTCCGAGGTATCCTGATCCTGCCACCAGGAAGCAACACACCATTCTGATGCCTCGTTGTTGGCCGCAGAAACATCTGTCTGTGCCTCTGACTAGAGAGACCCCGATCACAATCAATCACTTTGCACCAGACGTACCTCTCATTACATTAGAGCCATGCTGCCAGACCTACTGAGTTTTTCCAGCAATTCCTGTTTTTGTCTTGTTGCAGTTTATTTATGTTTTTGAGAACTTGAGCTTGAACAACATGAAAAAATTGTTTTCTAATTAAAATCTAAAAGTACAGTTCAAACTCTTTCCAATGATTGAAATTCTTTGTCCAACCAATTATGTTTTGTAAACAACACCAGAATTTTCAATGAGGCCTCTTTAGCTACACAATTGGATTGTGAACAGGTTCAGTCCTTGAGCTGATTTACAAGTTAATTTGTACACAGGTTGGAGCACAGTGAAGAACAATGTAAAACTATTATTTATAAGTACAGGAAATGTTTGTATGTTGGGTCTTTAAAGTTACACCCCTGTATTGGATCGTGTTCATAAGTACAAGCTTGTAGGTCCGATATTCGTAAATTGGAGACCCCCTGTTTAGGGGTGAGTACCTGCCTCTCACACTGTGGTGCTGTGTGTAGTTGTGACTCATTATATGGGGTAGACCTGTCATCTCCCCATTTTTCAGCTGTTTCTACCCTATCCTCATTGATATGAGCCCCAGCCACTAACTCATGGGGCCTTCTTACATTAGGATGAAATCATCAGCACAATTGCCAATAGAAAGTGGTGATGATCATTTTCCCTCTTCTCTGCTTTATCTTCCTTCAGACCTATCCACCAACTTCTATTTCACTGTGGTGCTGTGTGGATTCCTCTCAGCATCGTCTCCAATATATTTTGGCTGTAATTTTGCTACAAACCTGGTAATCCCTTCAACCACCAATGAAATTTTGCAATCCTTTTCCTTCTTCACCTCTCCTGACTGCATCTTTAAAAGGTTGTTTCATACTCAGCACAGATACTACCAGCATGGACCTTCTTCAGCTCTTGCGTGGATATTTTCAGCACAAAATTGGCTCATTCACAACTCCTGTGCAGATACTACCATTTGAATGAAATTCAAGCAAAGCTTCTGTGCAAATTCTACCAACACAGAGCCTTTGCTAGCAATTTCTCTCTTTTCAGCATTTCCTGACCTCAGTACTCTTCCAGATCCTGAGATAGCACCTTCCAAACCCACTACCACTGAAGGACAAGCGCAGCAGATACCTTGGAAACCATCACCTGCAAGTTTTACTCACAGTCTTGATTTTGAAATATATCATCATTATTTCACTGTCGCTGGGTCAAAAATCCTGGAATTCTCTCCCTTAAGGTCATTGTGGGTCCACCTACAGTGTAGGAACTGCAGTAGGTCAAGAAGCAGCTCACCACCACCTTCTCAAGGGCAGTTAAGTATGGGAAATAAATGCTGGCCAGCCAGCAATGCCCGTGTCCCATGAATATGGGACGAAGGTTTCTTTGATACCTTTCAACAAAACCATCTCAAGTCAGCTTCCTGCCCTCAGTATGGGTGCTAAATGAAATATACTCATCCATTTTATCAAACCACTTCAATAGTTTAAGACCCCATATGTTTTCATGGTTTTTAAAGAATGAATTGAAAGACACGGCATAGGATAGGCACCAATGAAGGAACATCTAGGGTGAGATTGGTTGTTTACTCTCTGTCTTGATGAAGGACACCTTAACTTGTGAACCTATGACACAAAAGGGACATTTGTTTTATTTGCTGATTGTGAAGACAGACTGGAATTTGGATAAGAGAATGTGAATAATTTAAGATACTCAGCTCTTCCGCGTGCTTTAGATTTTACTTTGATCTAATAACTAAGGCAGGTCCCTCCATGTGTCGCTCAAATACATCGATCTCCAGATCAGGGAGCAAGTACATCTTCTGTGTCCTGCAAGAGGACATAGAATAACGTCAGAGATAACTGCCTCAAGCAAATGAAACTTGCGGTCGGAAGGGTTAGGTCAGTGAGAGCAAAGAATTACATTCATGGCTAAATGCTAATTGTTAATATGGGTACAACAATACTTGGGGATGGGATGCATAGTTGTAAGGTACAGGTTCGCCTAAAGCTTTATTCTAAGAATACACAGCGTGTGCATTGTTTGCTCTATCATAGCAACATCAAATTACTTGGAACTGGGACCTTCGTGTATAGGGTTCCACTTTTACCATTCCCTATATGTCATCACAATTAATAAAGCCTCCTAACACACAGTTATAAGGGTACAGACTTAATGTTACCATTACAAGATAGTAAAAAAACCAAATATAAGTATATAAAATTAAATATTTAACTTGGAATCAACTGGAACATTCATGACCTCTGGACTCAACTGTCACACTCAACTATGGCTTGTCTGTCACATTCTCCCCTCCATAACCATGAGGTTTTACAATGGTATTGTGAAGCACTTTCATTATGTTAAAGGCACAACATAAGTTTAAGTTGCTGTATTAGATTTCATTTATTCAGACCTAAATATGCGAACATGCAAACATACTAAATAGTAGCAGAAGAAGGCCATTTGTCTGCTTGAGCCTGCTTTGCCTTTCTATAAGATATAGCTGACCTGTTTGTACTGTTATGGACCAGACCAAACCCCCTTCAAATATATCAAGGGGAAAGCCTTGACCCTAACTTTTATCTTATTTAAAGGTAAGTGTAAGGCACTGTGTTCCAGATGTAATTCTCTTGGCTACACCACTCGACTTTATGCAAAACACACTTTATTCTTACACTACAGTTAGAGTACAAATACAATAAAGAAGAATTAGTATAACTTTAACTCAATTTGAAAATGTAACAGAATAATAGTATATGTAACTACTAAATAGCAATTGTTCCAATATATTAACATCTCAAATACAACACCCTTGGCAAAGGCAAACTCAGTAAAATAGGTTGTCTCGCATGCAATTCTGGCAACAGAGAGAGGACCCAAGCTTTGAATTGTAGAAGTGAGAGTGAGAGAGAGACAGCCATCCTCCAACCCCAACAACTACTGAAAGCTAAACTAAAACCCTTGTTCTTTGGGAGCCAGACTCCACCCATTCATGCTTCTTCTATTGTTCCAACTTTTTTAAAAAAATCCAAAGCCTCACAAGCTGTTTATTGGCTTGGAAGAGACAGCTAGCCACCTATAACTCAAAATCTCTCTTCAAAAAAAAGGACAAAATACACTGCTTAAAGCCATTGTATCATTACAGTGTTTCAAATTCCACATTTCAATCTAGCTTTATAAAGTTTGAATCTCTTGTCTAATAAGAATCTAACTACTTCTGCCTTAACAATATTTAATAACCCTGTCTTCACTGCCTGCTGGGGCAGAAAATTCCAAAAATACGATACTCTGAGAGTAAAATATGCTCATCTCTGTCCTAATAGTGGACTGCTAATTTTAAGACAGTGCTCCCTTGTTCTAGACTGACGCACAAGATGAAATATCCTTTCCGCATTCAACTTTTCAAGCCTGTTCAGGATGTTATAAAACTCCATCAAATCATTTCTCACTCACCCAAACCCCAGAGGTAACAAGCCCAGTCTGTAACAATCGAGAAAACAAAAACAGAAGTTTCTGGAAAAGCTTAGCAGGTCTGGCAGCATCTGTGGAGAGAACTCAGAGTTAATGTTTCAGGTCCAATGACCTTCCCCTGAACCTCCTCTGAACATCAGAATGTATTTACATCTTTTCCTAAATAAGAGACTAAAACTGCACAAAAGACATTGAGAGAATCAGGCAAGAGGAAGATTCCAAGGCAGGCAGACAATGGTGTCTAGAGGAAAAGGCAAGGAAAAAACACTGAAACAGGCAGTCAAAAACATTGAACGGTGAATAATTTTACTTCATTCTTCCTTATCTCTGACATAAGTCATCTAAAAGATAGGCAGGGGATCTCAGCTATGTAGAAAACACACCCCATACTGCGTGGGGAGTAGTGGATACTTCAAGTGGCTTTAATGATCACATGTGCAGGAAGTAATTTGAGCTGCAAAAATTTGAGATTCAGATTTTGGAACATTTAAGGTTATTGTGAAAAATAAAAACTCAAAGCTTGTGGGTAGATAAAAGATTGGCTGGCTAGACAGCAGCAAACAAAGAATGGGCATAAATGGGCCTTTATCTGATTGGTAGGGCGTGATGAGTGGAGTTCCACAGGGTTCTGCACTGGAGCTTCAACTTTTTACGGATTACATCAAGACTGCAATGAGTGGAGCGAAGGCATGGAAGCTAAATGTATAGATGGCACCCAGAGAGGGAGGGAAGTATGTTGTGAAGTAGATATAAGGAGGTTGCAGATAGACATAGATAGGTTGAGTCAGTGGGAATAATTCTGGCAGATGGAGAATAATGTGGGAAAATATGAAATAGTTCACTTTGGCAGGAAGATTGAAAGGCAGACTAGTATTTAAATGGGGACTGACTGCAGAATTCTGAGTTGCAGAGGGATGTATGTGCCATTGGATCACAATTAATTAGTACACAGCAATAGCATCTAATCGAGAAGGTTAATGGGATCCTCCTTTATTGTGAGAGAACTTCAACATAAAAAATAAAGATGTGTTTCAGGTGTAAAAGGCATTTGTGAGACAACATTCCACTTACTGCATGAAGTTTTGGCCTTCATGTTTAAGGAAGGATGTAAATGTATTTGAGGTAGATCAGAGGACATTTACTCGGTCAATGCCTGGAATGAGTGGAGTATCTAATGAGGATACGTTGGACATGCCAGGCTAGTTTCTGCTGGAGTTTAAATGAGTGATGGCTGACTCGGTTTCAATAGATAAGATCCAGAATAGTCTTGAGAAAGTGACATGGAAAAGATGTTTGTAGATCACTCCAGGGCTATGGGGCAATGTTTTAGAATTAGGGATTGCTCTTTTAGGACGAGGTCTGAGGAGGATTTTTTTCTCTCTCCGAAGAACAAGAAAGCCCCGGGTTGTCTTCAGAAAACATCAAAAGAGGAAGCAGCTGCATCAAAAGACTACATAATCTTTACATTTATCTTTTGAAACTGGTTGTGATTGGCAAAGGTCAATCATCTCAGTCCGGGAAGTTCACTGCAGGCATACCTGAGGGTTGTATGTTAGGCATGGCAAATATCAATGACTTTCTCTCCATCCTGCATCAGAAATAGAGATGTTAATCACGATTACACCATTCATGACACCTCAGACACTGAAACAATCCATGTTGGCATTCAGTGAGAACTGGGCAACATCTTGGCTTGGCCTGAAAATTAGCAAATAATGTTCACAACACACATTTGTCAGGCAATGACCATATCCAATGGAAGTTTCTAATGATCTTCAGTTGGCTGGATCCTGAGCTACCCACTAAACCTAATACTCAGCCAGAACGAGCCCTCCTCACCCTGTCACTGATAAGACTCATAGTTCTTTAATGTCGCTGTCACCCCACCCCACCTCACTCCCTCCTCATTCTTCCTTTCGATATTTGCACCTGTCACATTGTCTTTTCTCTCCATTTACTTCCCACTGCTCAGTGTTTACTGGCCCTGAGAGTTTGTGTTTCTCTGTGATTACAGTTTGATTTTTAGTGACAGCTGAAATGGTGACTCATTTGTAATTATCTGCCTTATCCCTGCCTCCATTTTGATGCCTCATTTCACAGTCTCCAGTTCTCCAGCAAGGTTTTCCTTTCTGGGGCATTTTCTAAACTTGAACTCCCTCAGGATTCTTCAATGAAGAGCATCAAATGGAGGCATAAATTGATATTAAATTTATTTAGTTTTTTTCCAGACTTACAACACACGAGTGCATTGTGACCTTTCAATATGGATGAACAACATACAAGAAAATATATCCTCCCCTTCTCCGTACGTCCACCCCACTTCATGTTGATCGCATTAATGGCTCTACTGCTCCTGATTCTGAATTTGTATGGCATAATGGTATGTAGAATGGTATTATCAACATGTTTAGAGGAGACTAATCATGTTCACCAAGGTTCAAGATAATATTATTTAAAAATGGGATGATTTGTTTCTCAGGACTGGGTATTTCAACTGCCAAGTGCCATTTTAATTATTTGACATGCTGCCTCTTGAATCAAGGACTGACGTTTCTCCCAGTTTCAGTTCTACGGGGATATATTTTCTCACTGCATAGTGAGAATGATTCAGATCTCTGGCCATTCTCTCATCGACCACCTGCTGAGAAGTGCCCGACGTTGATCTGACAAAGACACTTTGTATTTCACTCTCTACCTCTCCCATTGCTTCCCCGGCCCCTACCTGCATTTCAGGTCATTGCTTTTGGTTGTTTCGAGCCTCAAAAATGTCCTTTACTCAGGGTCGCAAGCTTTTGTTTAGGATCTTCACATGACCAAACAGGCTGATTCTTGACCATAGATCTATGGTCACATGGGGCAGGTTGTCTAATGAGATATTGGGATCCAGAGTGCAGGATTTGTTTCCTTTCCTTTCCTTCTCTGCTGCCATTCTGCCTCAATGTTATGACGTTTTAACTGAAGATGCAGCCTGATGAACTTGAACAATTTTGAACAATTTGTACAAGCTCCTTCCAGTCCATTTAAGTCAATGATTCCACATTTCAAGTAGGCTTCAGGGAGCCTTGGAAGCATTTACTTTGTCCTCGCCTGGAACATTGGTCATGTGTGAGCTTAAAAAATAGGACCTGGAGAGGGAGATAGTTTGTAACCTTCCAGACAAAGAGCCCAGTCCATCATAGTTTACAGGAGTTTAGACTGAAGGATCTTGAAGCTGACATAGAGTTGTACACGAGTATTTGTTGAATTATCTCCCTGGTGAATCTGAAGGATGCAACCTGGGCATTTATGACATAATTTCTCCTGGGTCTTGCTGTAGCATCGGATTCTGGTGGCAACAACTGCTCTGTACACTTGCACTTCCATTAGTTTGTGGTGGTCTTTGTTTTCAAATATACGTTACCATATTTTGTCAAACGCTGAGCTGGTGCAATTGATCCAATGTTGGATCTCCTCACTGACTGTGACTTTTTGAGAGAGGTGCATGGCAGCAAAGGTCTGGGTAGTGCTTAGCAAATTCTCCCCCAAGATGTATCGAAAGTGAAACATTTAACTAACTAGGCATAAGTTAATGTGAGTTCAATATTGACAATAATCAAGGAGAGATAAAGTTGGACATATAATCAAAAAGATCGACAGCAGCTTGCATATTTGGTGTAAAGTGGATAACCACTAGACAAGATCAAGGTTCTGAAGAAGAGTCATGTTCCAAGTGAAACTTTAACTTTGTCTCTCTCTGCAGAGTCTTAGCAGGCTTTTGTTGTTTCAGTTTTATCCCATAATTTGACACCATGAAATTCAGTCTGGTAGTTAGTAAAGCTTTCAAGCTTTCTAAGGCCCTCTGATATTCTTCGATCCATTCACATTTCTTGTCTTTCTTTAGCAAACTTGTTTATGGAACCACTTTTAACAATGGTGCTGAAATTCAAAAAGAACTTCCAACAGAATCCATTCATGCTGATACACTGCAACATTTCATGTTCTGTCTTTGACACAGTAAACTCTAAAATAGCTCTGATTTTTGTTTAACTAGGTGCTATTTGGCTTTTCCATAAGTTACATGTTCTTTGGAAACTTCACTTTTTTCCAAATTGGCTGTTTGTAACTGATTTGTTCAATTATTGTAAATAGTTTTCCTCACTTTGGCCAAATACACCAAATTGGTTCTTCATATGATGCCAGCTGATGGTAATAATGGACAAGTCAGATCCCAAAATGAAATCTTGTTTGATAAATTTTATCTAGTTTTAGTCAGTTAATGTGGTAGTTTGTCGTTGAATAGTGCTTGCACAAGGCGCAGACACTCTTTAACAAAAGAACGTAAGTTTATTACACAGAGGAAATGTTAAATCAAAGCAAGCAATATAAATAGAACAGTTTAGAAGGATCTTAACACAACATCAAAACAACGTTCCAACATTTCCCCCAACAACATCTGTTTCAGAGACTCGAATCAATAGACATTTTACTTCTGTCCCAACTCTTTCAGTTTCTACCTAAATGCCTCTTCCATTTTCTTTTGGTGGAACAGTAGACAGAAGTTTACAATTCCTTTCTGAATCTGATAGCATGAAACTTCCACAAGTGTGATAGCCTTAGCCTTTTTATTTTGAACAACAGGAAGATTTTGATTCCAAATTCTCCTGACTTAGAGACGACATGGATTAGAAAATCATTGCTACTGCAGTGACCTATTCCCTAAACTGAACTAAATGAGATTGTGCTGTTGGGAGATAAGTTGTTATCCACTCACCTGAACCCTGGGCTCTCAACTCTGAAGTCAAAACAAAACTAATAGATCAATAATTTACATTACTGTTATAAACTCAGAGATAGAAATATCTTCTCTATTAGCACTGTAGGGGTCTGCCAGGCATTTGGCTGCACTCATGTATCTTTTTGGAATTGTATCACAAAATGGCTACAGCACAGAAGGAGACCATTTGGCCCATCGTGTCTGCATTAGCTCTTCAAATGAGCATCATTACTTCGCGCCAATTTCGTACTTTTTGCCATATATTTGATTATGATTTCTACCCAAATAATCATCCAACGCCCACTTGAATGCATCAATTGTATCTGCCTCCACCACATTTCCGGACAGTGCATTCTATACCCTAACTACTCACTGTGTGAAAAAGTTTTTTTTTTCTCAGATCACACTTGCTTCTTTTGAACATCCCTTTAAATCTATGCCCTCACATAACCAAGGACAAGCAAGGACGGGTAATAAATGCTGGCCCAGCCAGTGACACTGACATCCTACAAATGACTAATAAAAATTTGTTGCCCTACATCCTTTCCGCCAGTTGATGGTCTCTAGACTACATTGAGCAAAGCAATTATACTCATTTTATTCCTTAGCTCGAGGTAATTTGACTCTGTCTTTGAACCATGTGAGGCATTCTCTTTCTCCCCTACTGTAAAGCATTCCTTAAAAAATACTCTCTCCTCCTCTTTTCCTTTCTGTTCTGTCTTTCCTTTTAAACCTATCATTGGTGTGTTGCTTCTGGTTTTCCCTTTTATACAGTGCAAATAGTGAAGCAGATGGGCATTATATCAAATAACAGATTTTATACAGTTGACTGGAGGTCACAAATCAACAGTCTGCCTGTCTGTCTTTTGATTATGACATGAACAAGCTGCAATTATTCAATGGTGGCAAAGCTCTTAGTGTTTATTAAAATGACAGACAGAAACTTTTACACATTGTAAAGGATACAATTGGGAACTGGATTGATGAAATGTCTTAAGGTTATGATTGAAGTTATGAGAACAAATCCTGCTGAGATACAGTTATGCAGATAGATCCCGTACCTTCACTTACATATCACCTGACCTGAGGCAGGGTCTCAAACTGAAACCCAGGTCTGTTCCGTATCCTATGTCTCATCCTATGCACTTCCAACAGGTGTCATTGGACAGTGTGAGAATGGGGAACACAAACTCATTGTGCACTTTCCCCTCAGTATCTCAGCTGAGCTGAAATCAACTCTGCACAGACTGGGGATTAAACTGTTAGCTTTCGTGGACTGGTCACTTTCAGAAGACCACTGCACTGTCTGGGAGTCAAGGGTTAGACTTTCTAATGACCTGTTTCCTCTCCTGAGCTGAGTTACAGTATCTCGCTGAATTAATGCTCACTGCTTCATTGAAATGTATAACCCTTTAATTATAATGCTGCAGTTCTGAAGAATTCTCTATTGTTCATCAAAAATGGTTTGCTTTTTTCATAGTACGATAAAACTGCAATTATTATATCTGAATCCAAATGGAGGAGATATCCAGTACCAAAGTTTAATCACACCATGGGGCAGAAAGTGGAAACCAGGAACCTCCATTGGACCGACAGGCTGGTGCGCTATGGCTACCAGAATCACAGCTTCACCCCCGAAGAAAGGTCAGAGGGAACACTCCTTATGAAAATGATCGAATGGCCAAAACCACCCAGCTCTGCT
>JAHRHZ010000061.1:3784344-3838616 GCA_024137785.1 Ginglymostoma cirratum | reverse complement strand
AGGTCAAGCAGCATCATAGGAGCAGGAAAACTTGACGTTTCGGGCCTGGACCTTTTTCTGATGAAGGGTCTAGGCCCGAAATGTCAAGTTTTCCTGCTCCTATGATGCTGCTTGGCCTGCTGTGTTCATCCAGCCCCACGCCTTGTTACCAAGGACTAGAAAGTGTTGTGTTATGTATCAAAGTTAGTGTGCAATACACCTTTAACAAAAAAAAAGGAAAGAACTGCAGATGTTGAAAATCTGAAACAAAAACAGAAATTGCTGGAAAATCTCAGCAGGTATGGCAGCAGCAGTGGAGAGAAATCAGAGTTAACCTTTCAGCCCAGTGACCCCTCTTCACAACTGAATATTATCCCGAATGAATATGAACTGGTACCAGAGGCAAATTGTTGAAATTGCCAATCCTTCCATAACTGGCTTGAGCAAGCTTACCTTGAGTTCCAAAGGGTTAAAGAACTTTATTTCAGGTTGGTTCCAGGCATTTAAGTTCGATCACACCAATTAGAATCTCAAAGATTTGATTCTCCTTGGATTCAAAATATTCCCTCCACTTTCCACAAAATCCAATAAAAGTCATCGAGTCATAGAGTCATACAGCACAGAAACAGTCCAACTAGACCATGCTAAACATAATCCCAAAGTAACCTAGTCCCACCTGACTGCTCCAGGCCCACGTGGAATAACTGTCTCCAAAGCCAAGCAGGAAGCTGTCAAAACAGGTGATGATGAATTAACACACAGAACCCCACCAGCTTCTGATCTTGGTTCCTTGTTTTAAATGTAGTGGATTCTTCTGTCTTTTTCCTCCTGATCTCAGCTTTTTTCATAAGCTTGTTTTGGCTTAAAGTTGGTGTACAAGAATGATACCTGGACTTCAGGGATTAAGCTTGAGGAAAAATTACACGAATTAGGCAAATTTTCCCTGGAATTTATGATTTATGATTGAAGTCTTCAATATATTAACAAGAAAAAACACCGGATGGGCATTCTAGAACTGGGGGCCATAGTGTGAGAATTAGGGCCGGACCGTTCAGGAGAGATGTTTGGAAGCACTTCTACATACAAACAGTGGTAAATATTTGGAATTCTCTTCCATAAATGTCAATCAATGCAAGATCAGTTGTTAATTTTAAATCTGAGATAAATAAAGATTTGTCATGCAAAAGTATTAAGGGATATGTGCCTAAGTCACGTGTGACATATTAGGCCACAAATCAATCACAATCTCATTGAATAGTAGAAAGGGCTCAAAAGGTTGAATGGCCTACTCCTGTTCCCATGTTCCATTGTAACACTGTTGTTGTTCAGAGTGGGTAGAGCAATTAACACCATCTGTGGCTTGGGAAAGGTTGCTGAACACTGTCTACTGGGGGAGAGGGTGATATGCATAGCTGCAAGTGCTGACATGACACACCAATGGATTTATAAGAGTTACTCAGCTCAGCAAGCTTTACACCAGGTATGAAAAGCTCTAAAATATCTGTATATAAAGCTGGGTGAGTAAAGTGCAAACAACCCAGGTCTGTCTCTCTGGCCAATCGCATAGCAGTCTCAGCAGGATAGAATCAACAATCAGAAGTTTAAACCTGCTATAAGACTATTAAACATAGGAGCAGAAGTAGGCCATTCTGCGCATCAGGTCTGCTCTGCCATTCAATGAGATCGTGCCTGATCTGATAATCCTCACCTCCCCTTTCCTGCATTATCCTCACAATCCTTGATTCCCTAACCTGTTAAAATTCCAGCACAGCCTTTACTATAATTAATGACAGCCGTCTGTGGTAAAAAAATTTGACAGATTCAATCTGTTGTCACCTCTGTCTTAAATGTGCAGTCCCTAATTCTGAGAATATACCCTCTGGTTCTAGCTTTTTTCCACAAAGGGAAACGACCTCTCTACATCTAGTCAGGTGAAACCCCCGAAGAATCTAAATCTCCAAAGTATGTTTCAATAATGTCATCTCTCATTCTTCTAAACTCCAATGAGTATAGGCCCAACTTTTTCTCAATTTCTCCTCCATACCCCAGACTAACCTCATGAACCTTCTCTGGACTGCCTCCAATGCCAGTATAAGGGAGTTAAACCTGTTCACACAATTCCAGGTGTGGTCTAATGAATGTCTCAAATAATTTGAGCAAGACCTTTTTTATATTTTGATTTTTAACTGTCATTCCCTTTTGGTATAAACGCCAAATCTCCATTTGCCTTCCTAATTACATGCTGAAATTATAAGCCATCTTTATTATTTATGTATGAAGACCCCAAAATTCCTCTGTGCTACTGCTTTCTGCAGTCTTTCTCCATTTAAATAATAAATGCTGGCCAGCAGGCAATGCTCAGATCCCACAAATGAATAAAAAAAAATTCAGCTTCTCTATGCTTCCAGCCAACGTTCAAAACCACATGTTTTCTCAAATTATATTCCAACTGCCATATTTGTATCCACTCACTTAACTTGTCTATATCCCTCTGCAGACACTTTTGTGTCAAGCTCACCAGATGCCTTGCAATGTTTGTCATTCGCAAATCTGGCCATATTCACTTGCCCCATCAAAGTCATTAGTATAGACTAGAAATAATTGTGGACACTAAAACAGAAATTGCTGGAAAAACTCAGCAGTTCTGGCAGAATCTGTGGATAGAAAGCAGAGTTAACATTTTGAGTTCAGCGACCCTTCTTCAGAACGGATGCTAGCTAGGTAAAGGTTGATTTTTAATGCAGAAAATGGGGTTGGGGGTGGAGGACTAAAAGCTAGAACATAAAGAAGAGGTTTACCCTGCAAAATAAATACAGACTGTAATTTCAGTTACGTACTTCACTGAACCTTTGTAATCCAATGGTGCTTTTTCCTGTTCCTGTGCAAATATGCTTTTATGCATCAAGAATTACAGAACACAGCTTGGGGTATTCAAAATTGGTGTAGAAGTGTGTGCATTCCAGGGTTATGAAGTGAACACATAATTAACACAGATAGCCCAGAAAGAGTTCATATTCTCTATATTCTATAGCATGGATAACAGTATAGTGTACAGTGTGCACTCATTATTGCCTGTGAAAAGAACTTGGACTGGAAACTAATTCAAAGAATCCAATATTTAGGATGCAGGAATGAAGTGTTACTTTCACATTTTATTTCTGTTTTCTGGAGAAAGCTAAACAGTCTAATAAACAGTCATGTATACAGGAGGCTGTGTTTAGTGGAACATGATTATGTTCTCTAAATTTATCCTGTACAGTGGCCCCACTATCACCCAGCTAAGCTGAGCTATCCCAGTACAGACCAAGGACTAACAGTGGGACTTCCTTCTCATGACACCTCAGTGACAACAAGTGATGTATTTGCCCATTGTCACAGCCTTGTTCAGAATATTACTCAGATTAGTTTCCTCATTGTGCATGTGTTTTCCCTGTAGCAACAGCTAATGGTTCTCCTGGGACTGTCATTACTACGGAACCTTTGATTAATGAATGAAAAAGTCTTGATTATTGAAGATGTAGTGCATCATGATTTTCCTGTCTTTTTCACTTCGTTTTCAGTTCCGGCTCTTGGAAAATGTGTCCGGGGACGGCCCATTGTATCGCCATCTGGTTTTTATTATAACGACCAGTGGAGGTCAACAACCTGTGATATTTTCCACTTTGACACTCCTGCAAAAATGACAGACTGTCTTCGTAAGAAAGATGTTTATCTGATTGGAGATTCCACTATGCGCCAGTGGTTTGAATATTTGATTCAATCTGTTCCAGGTTAGGTAATTATTGCGTCTATCTGTTCATTTCTGTAGTTTTGTACAAATTTGAAAATCTGTCTGTTTGACCTTACATTCATTCATCCACCTGTCTATCAGTTAGCCTATCTCTGTCAGTTGGCCTGTCTATCTCTCTTCATTATCTTGTCTGTAGCATAGATTATGTATGAGATGCATATATGTCACTTGAAATTTGTCAATTATACTTTTTAATTTGTTAAAATGACCCTCTGTTTTCTACGACCAAGTCAATTTTATGATCAACTTATTGACTCACAGTGGATCCCATGTGACTTAATCTACGCGACAATCCTACAATGAAGCACCGTGTCAAATGCTTTAGTAAAGTCTGTTCAAACAACATGCACTGCCCCACCCTCATCAATCATTTTTGTCACTTCCTCAAAAACCTCAATCAAATTTGTGAGACAAGAATTTCCCCACACAAAGCCATGCTGACTATTCCTAATAAGTCCATTCTCTTCCAAATGTGAGTAAATCATTTCCCTAAGAATGTTCTCCAATAATTGCCGGAACACTGATGTAAGGCTCTCAAGCCTATAATTTCCTGGATTATCCCTGTTGCCCTTCTTAAATAAAGGAACAACATTGATTATTCTCTAATCCCTGGAACCTCACCTGTGGCTAAACAGGATACAAAGATCTCCGCCAGGTCCCAGCAATCTCTCCCTTGCCTCCCTTGGCATCCTGAGATAGGTCCCTGCTTGGGACATATCTACCTTCATGTTTTTCAAGACTCACAACAACTATTCCTTCTTAATATCAACATGCGCTAGAATATCAACATACCCCTCCCTAATCCTACCTTTATCCGTGTCCTTCTCCTTGGTGAATGCTAATGTGAAACATTTATCAATGGCGTCCCCCATTTCCACTGCATCCATACATAATTTCCCTGCTTTGTCCTTGAGTGGGTTACCCTCTTGATTTGATTTGATTTCATTTATTGTTACGTGTATTTTGTTGCAAAAAGAAGTGAAAAGTGTTGTATAGGGTCGCCACTCTCCAGCGCCATCTTAAAACACGGAAAAATAAACTAAAACATTGAATACAAAGGCAGAAAAGTAAAGGAGGTTTTAAAAGTGTTCACTTTTACCGCCCTTCTTGTTAAGTGCTCCACCATGAGCCATGATTTATGGGCCTAGTGGCCAGGCATGAGTTCCCTTCGACGTGCCACTGCTGGAAGGCAAGCCGCCACTTTTTGGTGCCATCTCGCCTCCTCAGATGCTGTCGTCCCATGCGTCTTTACAACATAGGTGCCACTGATGCTGCTGGGTACCGCACCCGACCCAAACACCGACTGCTGCTGCTGCCATGAGTCTGCTTCAGGCCTACTTCACCGATGAAGCTGCTGCTGATTCTACAGGGTCTTGTCCCAGGCCCAAACTCCCTTTTGCCTCAGCCTCTATGAACGTGCACTGGGTGCAGATGCTGCCGGGAACCCAAACTCGCCTCTAATACCATCGCCATGATAATGTGCTAGGCCTACACTTGCCCTTAATATATGTGTATAAAGCCTTGGGATTCTGCTTAATCCTACTTTCCAAGAATATTTCCTGGCCCCTTTAATCCCTCCTAATTCCTTGTTTAAGTGCTTTCCTGCTTCCTTTATATTCATCAAGGGCCCTGTCAGATTTTAGTTTCCTAATCCTTACATATGCATCTTTTTTCTTTTTCACTTTCAATATCTTGTCATTCAGGGTTCTGGAATCTTGCATCCTTATTTTTCATCCTCATGGGAACATGCAGGTCCTGATCACTGGCCGCTATAGGACTCCGGCATATCAGATGTGGATTTATGTTCAAACAGCCACCTCTAATCTAATTTCTGCATCTCCTGCAATACTGTTGTAATTAGCCTTCTCCCAGTTTAGCACTTCCACTCGAAGACCAGTCTTATGCTGATCCATAGCTATCTGAACAATTACAGAACTATAATCACTGCTAAATGCTCTCCTACTGACACTTTAATCACCTGGTCAGGCTCATTCCCCAGCACAAGGTCTCCTACAGCCCCTTTCTTTGTTGGAGTATCTATATATTGTTTCAAGAAACTTTCCTGGATGTACCGAACAAATTCTGCCGCATCTAAGCACTGGCACTATGGGAGTCGTAGTCAATACTGCGGGACATCTTTCCATGATCTATTTACATATCTGTTCTTTCTCCCACTGGCTGTTGGGAGGCCTATAGTATAAACCCATCATAACAATTGCATCATTCCTATTGCTGAATTCTACCCATATGGCCTCACTGGGTGAACCCTCCAAGATGCCCTCTGAGCACATTCTGTGACATTCTCCTTAATCAGTAATTCAACTTCTCTACCACTTTTACATCCCTTTCTATCACGCTTGAAATATCTAAGCCCTCGAACATTGAGCTGCCAATCCTGCCCTTCTCTCAAACCAAATTTCTGTGATGGCTACAACAACATAGTTCCATGCTCCAAACCAGGCTCTAACTCATCTCCCTTTCCTTTAAACTCCTTGTATTGTATTAAATACACTTCAGACCGCAACTCCTTCTTTGTTTATAAACCTAGCCCTGCCTGTTCTTCCAATTAGACTTACTTAACCTCTACCTTCTCCCCAGTCACTCCACATGCTGACCTACCACTCTGCCCCTGCCACACGAGAATAAACCGTCCCAAGTGGCACTCGCAAACCTCCCCACAAGGATAGTAGTGCCCCTCCAATTTAGGTGCAGCTGTCCTTCTCATACAGGTCCACCCTGTCCTAGAAAAGACCCCAATGATCCAGATATCTGAAGCCCTCCTACACCAGCTCTGTAGCCATGCTATATTATCTTCCTACTTCTAGCCCCAGTAGCACATACCACAGGGAGTAATCATGAGATTACAACCCTGGAGGTCCTGTTTTTCAACCTCATGCCTAACTCCCAAAATTCCCTTTGCAGGTCATCTCTCTTCCTGTCTATGTCATTAAAGGCCAATTTGGATCATGTTCTCTGGCTGCTTACCCTCCCCTTTCAGAATGTTTTGTGCCCACTGGGAGATAACCACCATCCTAGAGACTCGCTCATGGTGACAGAAACACCCTGTGCCCCTGAATGTAGAGACGCCAATCACTAACACTCACCTGTACTTCGACCCTCCTTGTGGAACAACAGAGCCAATCGTGGTGCCACTGATCTGGCTGCTACTGTTGCTTTCCTGAAAAATAACCTGCCTGAATAACTTCTCTTATTTTACTGTCTTGTTAGTCACCTGTGTTTGTCCTGGGGCTCTGGTTTGGCTTTCGCACCTAATTCCACGCACATGCCTGGCCAAATACCTTTGGCACTACAGGCTTTCCAAATATCAGGAAAAGCTGCACAATTTTTGGGTAAATGTGACAAACTGCATCTGTTACAGATTTTGATTATTTGGTGCACTTCGCTGCACCTAAGATATGCAATTGATGTTGTTTTACTACTCTGGCTTCATAGTTGTATCATCCTCAAGTAACGTGTCAATGGTCTGGACCAGTAACAAAGATTCTTCGTGAAACTTTAAACAGTGTGGAGGTGGTGACGAACACAATGAGGACCTCAACAACAACTCCTCAGAAAAGTCACATTTATTTCCCTTTGCATCATTCAGCAAAATGGTCAATAGACTCTTGAATCTGCTCACTATATGATATGAAATAGAGTCCGTTCATTCTAAAGCTAGTTCATATCTTGTGCTGGTTCTCAAGAACATTTTAGATCTTTTCTGGATCTATCAGATCATTTACAAGACTGGATCAGTTAAGTCTGCAAATCCTTTTGTTTCCAAGCAAGATTTTTAGACTTTTCCTTTTGGGATCAACTATCACTCGATCTGTAAAATAGAACTGAATAGATTGTTTAAATCGTCATTACTCAGTAAAGATATCATTGGATACTGTGTAAAATGTTCAGTGTTTGCTTTTCATTTCTCTGTGATTGTTTTTCATTTTTATTTTATTGAAGTTGAATGCCGTCAGTGTATCATTATTCCTTGTTACGGGTATTTTGTTTTTCTCTGTTTACTTTTCCATCTCTGTTTCCCTTAAGTTTGCTTGATGCTGACACACAACTGGCTGTATCTCTTTTAGGTGTGTTGTTTCCAGACTTCCAGCTCTGTAGGTTTAAGATTGCAAGTTTGTACTTACAGGTGTCTGTCTCTGTATAGCATTTGTACAAAATAAGGAGCAATGAAGTCACAAAGGCTTTTTGTCATCTGACACTAATTTAAAGAAAGAAATTGGTCTGGACAGAGATAAACATTCTTCCTGGAGAAAAAAAAATTCTGAAAGCACTTTTGATTTATTGATTGATTGACTGATTGATTGTCACATGTACTGAAGTACAGTGAAAAGCTTTGTTTACAAACAGGATAGGCAGATCGCAGTAAGGAATTCTGTCAGGAGCATTTGACTTCCTTTTTTAACATTAGAAAGCAGGCACTTGGGCTTTTTTTTTATAAACACAAAGACATGGCTTCTAGCTTAAAAGGTTTTATTCAGAAAGAAATCAATTCTGTCTTCTGGTTTGTCAGTGCCTATAAACAGATCTGTAAGGCCGTCTGGATTTAAAGAGGCTGATGTTGCTGACTTGTTGTCTGAATCCTTTGATCTTCAATTAGATTTCCAAATACCTACTACTGAGATCTTAGACTCCTTTTACAAACGGACAACCAGGATGTGTACTTTTTCTCCAGCAAAGTTTCTTCACCTAGTGTGACAATACTTGTTATCACTTGTAAAATAAGAAATTAACCATTAGATAATATGGTATTGATAAACATATGGATGATAATGGAATAGTGTAGGTTAGATGGGTTTCAGATTGGTTTCACAGGTCGGCGCAACATCGAGGGCCGAAGGGCCTGTACTGCGCTGTAATGTACTATGTTCCATGAAAGACCGAACAGACATTTATTATACCTGGCTAATATATTACACTCACTGACACCTAATGGTTTGGAATAGTCTTAAGCTATTTGGTTGCAATGGCAGAGCATTCTGCTTGTACGAATTCATACTTCAAATAATCTCTAATAAGAGCTACAGTGTAGTTAATCTTTGATCAGTTTTCCAAATAACCACAAGAACCATTGGGGTCTTTTGGTTAGATGGCCACTACTGCTAACCATGATACAATTTTGTTTCCAGCAAGGTATTCTACCTGATGCAGCAGTGCTGATGTAAGCTTCTATAACATAAGAAACTGAGTGGAGATATCATGGTATTGAAGAATCCAGTATTAGGGTCATTGAGAGTCATAGAGTCCTACAGCACAGAGACAGGATCTTCGGCCCAAACTGGTCCGTGCTGACCAAATGTCCATCCACGCTAACCCCATTTCCCTGCACTTGGCCCATGTCCTTCTAAACCTTTCCTATCCATGTATTCATCCAAATGCCTTTTAAATATTGTTAATGTACCTGCCTCAACTACTTCTGCTGGCAGCTCATTTCATATGTGTATCACTCTGTGTAAAAAAAGTTGCCCCTCAGGTTCCCATGTAATTCTTTCCCCTCTTATCTAAACTGATGCCCATTAGTGCTCGATTCCCCAACCCTAGGTAAAAGACTGAGTGCATTCACCCTATCCGTGCCTGTCATGATCTTATTCACTTATTCACTTCTATAAAATCCCCCTCAGTCTTCTACTCTCTAAAGAAAAAAGTCCTAGCTTATCGAACCTCTCCCTATAACCCAATCCCTTGAATCCTGGCAACATCCTTGTAAATTTCTTCTGCACTCTTTACAGTTTAACACCATTCTTCTTATAGCAAGGTGACCAAAACTGAACACAATACTCCAAGTGCAGCCTCACCAATGTCCTGTACAACTGCAACATAACTTCCCAACTTCTATGCTCATTTGACTGAGGAAGGCCAGTGTGCCAAAAGCCTTCTTCACTGCCCTGTCTACCTGTGACTCGACTTTCAGAGAACTGTGCACCTGAACTCCAAGGTTCCTCTGTTCCACTACACTCCATAAGGCCCTACCATTCACCATGAAACTCCTACCTTGACTTGACTTTCCAAAATGCAACACCTCACACTGATCTATATTAAACTTCATTTGCCATTTTGCGGCCTACTACCCCAGCTGATCAAATCCTGTTGCAATTTCTGATAACCTTCCTCACTGTCCATGATACTACCTATTTTAGTGCCATTGTTTGTTATTGCAGACAGCAATTTTTGAGGCATGTAAGTGTCTGGACCAATGTCAAGCTGTTCAATTACAACCGAGGAACATGCTTCAGTAGCCTTCAATGTTGAGCTCCCTTGCCTTCAAATCCACTCGCAGGGTGAGTTCTAAAATTCAGATCCTGGAAAACCTTCTGAGCTCAGTGAATCAGTATCCACCAGGTGGTGCTGAATCTAATTGAAACACTGGGAACAATTGAGAATAATTTTATTGTTTGAGACACAAAAACACAGTGAATTCCTGACTGTTTTCAAATTAATTAAAATTGTAACTACCTGTTCAGATTAAAAAAAAGTTATTATTCCTTTTTTGTGGTAATGCAGTAAACAGCTTTATGGTTCAGTATCTCTGAGGCAGCCTCTTCACTGCTTCTTCTGCCACTTTGGTTCCAGGCTCTGCTCTAACCTCCCTCCCAGTAACAGTCCTTGAGTTATTTCTCTTTACGTTGTGTTTTGTAACATTTCCCACGTGTCAGAATAAAGCAGTTCTGAAAATTGCTGTAGAATAATTCTGACAATGACACAACCTTAACCCTGATTCCTTCTCTTTCTCACTTTGTGTATTCCTTCCCCTCCTCGCTCAAGTTACTAACTTCTCTCATTCATGTGTATTGCTGTAGCTCTCAGGCCACTGTCTCCGTTCCTCATCCATTACTGTCCTCTCCCTGACTGGGTCATATGTCAACATCTGATCCAGGCTCTGTTAATCATTTTGCTACAAACACAGAGAATGCTGGAGAAAGCCAACAGGTATGGCAGCATTTGTGTGGAGAAATAGAGTTAACATTTTGAGTCTGATGTGACTCTTTGTCTGAAGACAGGGATTATGTTGTTTTGTAGATGTAGAGTGATAATTGCAGAAATATAGATCTTTTTTGTCCAACATGATCACCTGATTTAGGTAGAAATTTCTGTGGTGTGATCAGTAACATACTAACTTAATTTACTCGAAATAAATTCTGATTGAATGTTGCCCAACTAATAATGATATTTTCCAGAATGCTCTAAACTCTGCAATCCACAAAGTTAGTTTCTAATTTCCATTCGCTCCCTCAGAAGTAATTCTTTATTGGGAACATGAAAAAACATGTGACACTGTTAACAAGCATGGGGCTGGATGAACACAGCAGGTCAAGCAGCATCCTAGGAGCAGGAAAACTTGACGTTTCGGGCCTAAACCCTTCATCAGAAATGGGGGAGGGGAAGAGGGTTCTGAAATAAATAGGGAGAGAGGGGGAGGTGGATAGAGGATGGATAGAGGAGAGGATAGGTGGAGAGCAGGCAGACAAGTCGAAGAGGCGGGGATGGAGCCAGTAAAGGTGAGTGTAGGTAGGGGGGTAGGGAGGAGATAGGTCAGTACAGGGAGGACGGACAGATCAAGGGGGCGGGATGATGTTAGTAGATAGGGGATGGGGGTGTGGCTTGGGTCCATCCTCTATCCACCTCCCCCTCTCTCCCTATTTATTTCAGAACCCTCTTCCCCTCCCCCATTTCTGATGAAGGGTTTAAGCCCGAAACGTCAAGTTTTCCTGCTCCTCTGATGCTGCTTGACCTGCTGTGTTCATCCAGCCCCATGCTTCTTATCTTGGATTCTCCAGCATCTGCAGTACCTTTTATCTCTGACACTGTTAACTTGTTACTGTGAAGCCAGCAGAGCACTGGGAACAGGTCAGCAGTCTGGCTACCTCTTCATTGAAGAATAGCACATCAGCTTAAGGGGAGGAAATATAATAGCTGAAAGCAAATTAATGGGATATGGGAGGTATGTACTTATTTCTCAGCTTATCTGTGTTTGCTACATGATACCACTGTACACTTTATGTTTGTAATTCATTCATTACAGTAGCAGACTGGAAAATCTGCAGACAAATCTTGAGATCTGCTGTTTGCAATAGAGAGCCCTCCACTTCCAAATTAGTTAACATCAGCAATATTGTGGCTTAGAAAGTCAAGTGATTCTACTTTTTGTCTTTTAGGTCTTAAGATGTTGGATCTTGGTAATCCTATCATGATTGGTCCTCATCTTGCAGTGAACTTGGAGAACAACATTGTGGTACAATATCGCCCTCATGGTCTTCCCATCCAATTCCGCACCTTCCCAAGACATCTGCGTTATGTTTCAAACGTACTGGATGAAATTAGAGGAGGAGGAAACACAGTTATAGCCATTACCTTAACGGCCCATTTCACCCCTTTTCCTGTCGAAGTCTACATTCGGAGAATACAGAATGTCAGGAGGTCAATTCTACAGCTACTCAACAGGAGTCCAGATACACTAGTTGTAATAAAGACGGCCAATGTGCGGGAAAACCCCCCACAGATCATTACCTATTACAGTGATTGGTACGCTTATCAGATTGATTCAGTGATGAGGAAGATGTTCACAGGCATCAATGTGGTATTTGTAGATGCCTGGGAGATGACAATAGCACATTACCTTCCTCACAACATACATCCTATGAGAATTATTATTAAGAATGAAATAGATGTATTTCTTTCATATGCGTGCCCTTCTGTAATATGATGAAATTTCTAAGAGATCAGTTCTAACCAAGCTTTTTTTAATCATATGATTCAAACTTTAATTAATATCTTCATATTGCCACTGCTGCTGGATATCATTATCTGAAACTTGTTTGATAAACCTGTTCTGAACTGAATACCTGTACACTTCAGTCAAGCTGATCAAACAAACACACAGTCTCTCTCACACATATTTCCTCTCACTCACGCATACCCTCTTGCATGCACACACACACGACTGTCACAAATACACGTTTATCCTCTTTTGCACAGACATACTCTCTCACATATACACACACGTTCTCTTGCACACAGAAACACACACTGTCACATATACACACACATAAACACAGCTACATACTGACACATGCTCTCTTTCACACACACACACTCTTTCTCTCACACGCATACACACATCCTTTCTCACACATGCTAACACACACACACTCACATATGCTCTCTTTCACATAAGCACACATTCTCTCACACACTCACAAACTCATACAAGGTCTTTCTCACACACACACATCCTCTCACACGTACAAACACAGACACATACACACATTCTCTCATGTACATTTTTACATACATATCCTTTTGCACACATACACATTCTCTAGCCCCAATACACACACATCATCTAGCCCACACACGCAGTGTCTCTCTCTATCTCACACACACAAACAAACAAATAAATTATCTCACAACCACATATACACATCCCTCACAACCACACATACACATTGTCTTGCACACTCTGTCTCACGCACACACATACACCGTGTTGCACAGACACAAATACACAAACAGACTGTTTCTCACATACACGCACATACACACTCCCTGTCTCTCTCTCTCTCTCTCACACACACTCTCACACATACATACACATCCTCTCCCACACACAAATACACACATGCTCTCTCAAACACAAAGAATCTCAATCAAACACGTACATGCTCTTGCACAAATAAACAAAAACAAACACACGCACGCGCTCTCTCTGACACACACACGCACACACACACACACAATCTCTTACACACAAATACACATCCTTTTGCATTCACACAAACACACATTCACTCTCTTGCAGACATTCTCTCTGACACACACACACTCTCTCGCCAACACTGACACACATCCCAACACTCCGAGAGCTGGCTCAGAGGGAGCTGGACTAGTGCCAAGGAGTCTCCACATGTAAATAAAGGGTGACTTGGTGATGGGATACCTGCGTCTGTGGAGTTATTTCAGTGATGATGAGAGGAAAAAAAAACACGCCTGAAGGAATTTGCTCGCGACAATTGACTTTGAGTTGGGCTAAGCATTTCTAGCATCATGCGATTATTTGGGAAGCTTGACTCACTTGATTCTGCCATCAAAAGCTGGGATCAGTAGGAGGAAAGAATGTGCTTTTTTTTCAGGCAAATAACATTCGGACAGATGAAAAGAAATGACTAATTCTCCTGACAGCTTGTGAACCCACAGCTTTATCGATTATTAGCTGCTTAACGTTCCCTGAGGCGCTAGTTACTAAAACCTTTCAACAGTTCATGGATTTAGCGAAGGAATATTACAATCCTAAGCCTTTTCTAATTCTGATATCAGCAATTTTATAATCAGGGTACTGTGTCTGCATTTTTGACAAGGTTAAGACAACAGCGAGAGGCATGTGACTTTGGTTTAACCCTTAATGAGATACTGAGAGACCATTTGGCATGTGGAATTAATGATGTTACCATGCAAAAGTGCCTATTAGCTGAAGCTCAACTGGACTTCAAACAGGCACTACAACTGGTTTTATCATTGGAGAATGCAGCAATTGGGGCATAAGAGTTACAGGATAAGCTGATGGAAGTGGACACCCTCGCCAGGCCGACTGAGCTTCAGGGACATTCCTTGAATGAAGGCAATTGAATCGCCTCAGTCAGGACATATCCTGAACAGAGGGACTCTAGCGCAGCCCACAGCAAAGCCCCAAAACAAAGCCAAGCCTTGGCCAAACATTTAACATTTTCTTCAGGATCCAGGCTGGCAAGCCATTGCAGACAGCCAAAGAATCCCACTAGACGTAAACGAAGTAAGATTACTCTTAGGCCAGCATCCAGGAGAATACACAGCCTGGAAAACCCACCTACTTGGACAGTTAAATTGCTTCACAACATCCAAATCAGAACCAATCAAGATAAATGGTTAAATGGTCACCTGGTTCTAATGGGGGTTGACACTGCCACAGCTGTATCAGTGACACTAGAACCAGTCTTTAACAAAATTCGCTGTAGACTCCACCTCTTAAATTTACATTAGACGTTGGCTAGACTGAGAACCTATACCAGGGAACCTTTACAAATTAAGGGTATGACTTTGGTTCTGGCCTTGTAGGAGAAGCAGCTGGTTCAATTACCTCTAGTTGTTGTAAAAGGCTGGGGCCCAATCCTGATCGGGTGACATTGGTTGAGAGAGATACACCTTGATTGGCTCAACATTTTTCAATTAGAAAATGGCCCCCTGAGTGAAGTCCTAATTAAATACCCAGAAGATTTTCAGGAAGGTCCAGGGACTATCAAAGGAGACAAGGTCACCTTACATGTTGACCAGGAAGCAATTCCACGATGCTGCAGGGCCTGCCCAGAGCCATTTGCTGTATGTGCAAACGTAGAGGCAAGAATCAGGAAGCTGGAAAGTGAAGGATTCATCAAACCAGCACAGTTTGCAGAATGGGCAGTACCAGTCATACCACCTGTGAAGCCCAGTGGGTTGGTTCGCCTTTGTGGAATTTTAAACAAATGGTAAACTGCTTATTGCAGCTGGATGAATACCCAATCCCTTGCATAGAGGACTTATATGCAAAGCTGGTGGGGGAATTGTCCTTCACAAAGCTAGACATGAGCTATGCATACTTGCAATTGCAGTTAGATGAGGATTCCCAGAAGTATAATAATTAATACCCATAATGATTTGTACCAGTATATGAGACTGCCATTTGGGGTATCATTAGCCTGTGTCATTTTTCAGCAGAACATAGAACATAGAACATAGAACAGTACAGCACAGTTAAGGCCCTTTGGTCCACGATGTTGTGGCGACCTATTATCCCACTAAGATCAGTGGAGAACATATTATCCTACTATGAAGATGGAGAACATTTTACAAAGTCTACTCAAGGTCGCTATTTATCTGGATGAATTGCTCCCAACAGGGAATACCAATAAAGAGCG
The DNA here is from genome assembly GCA_024137785.1 of Ginglymostoma cirratum. Classification (NCBI taxonomy): domain Eukaryota; kingdom Metazoa; phylum Chordata; class Chondrichthyes; order Orectolobiformes; family Ginglymostomatidae; genus Ginglymostoma; species Ginglymostoma cirratum. The sequence continues at coordinate 3,822,911 of JAHRHZ010000061.1, read as the reverse complement.
CTTAGAGAACTCAGACATCAGGCTTAAACATATTTACTAGGCAGACAAACACTTTAGAAGGGAAATATGTGTGCTGCTGGCACCCCAAATGACCTACTTGGGCTATAGAGTCAACACGACTGCATTACACATGGCGGAAGAAAAAGTGAGGGTGATCAAAGGTGACTGGTTCCCATGTCTGTACTGGAGCCTAGATCTTTCCTTGGGTTGGTGAACTATTATAGAAGGTTCATAGGTAACCTGGTCTCCATCTTGGTACCCTTATATCAGCTCCTGAGAAAGGGTCAGATTTGGGAATGGTCTTATAGCCAAGACGTAACCTTTACGGAAGCGAAGAAGCAGCTATTGTCATCTAAACACACTATGATCCAAAGCTCAGTCTGGTGCTGACATGTGATGCCTCCCTGTATGGTATCTGGGTAGTATTGGCTCAAAGGTGGCCCAATGGAGAAGCATCTCCAATTGCATATGCTTCCCAGACTATGACTGATGCAGAAGGCAAATACGGAAACATAGAGAAGGAAAGTTTGGTGGCCATTTTTGGAGTGAGTAAGTTCCACCAATGCCTTTACAGATATAAAATTACAATAGAGATAGACCAGAAACCCCTGCTAGGGCTACTGAAAGAAGACATAACCATGCTGCCCTTAGCTTCAGGTCAAATTAATCAGTTGGCTTTTATTCGAAGTGTGTACAATTACAAGTTGGAACACTGTCTGGGCAGCCAAGTAGCTAATGCATATGCCTTAAGCTGCCTCCTGCTGGCAGATATACCACTGTAGGTGCCACCGTTAGAAGAGTCTGTTCTGGTTTTAAACCTTCTGGACTCCCTTCAAGTCGGTGCTAACAATATCAGACTGTGGATGCAATAAGATTTGGTCCTGTCATAGGAAAATAAGAAATTGGGGCAGAAATAGGCCATCTGGTCCCTCGAACCTGCTCTGCTATTTAACGAGATCATGGCTGATTTTTTTAAGGACTCAGCTCCATTTCCCCATCCACTCACCAGGACCCTTAATTCCTTTATTGTTCAAAAATCTGGAAGGGTACATATGGCCAATGCACGTAAATCATGCCCTGCTCTGCAGACTGACCATGGACGAGATGCAGATTGTTCAGAGGAGGCGGTGAGCTGAACACAGAAAGCACCTGCTATGTTTCCATTAGGTTTCCCAACGGCTTGTTTGCTTTTCACACTTGGTCAGATCACAACTAGAATATTAATAAGGCACATTGGGCTGCCAACATAGATATTAACAGGCCTTAAATCATTATCAGAGATAATAGGTACTGCAGATGCTGGAGAATCCGAGATAACAAGGTATGGAGCTGGATGAACACAGCAGGCCAAGCAGCATCATAGGAGCAGGAAAGCTTGACGTTTCGAGCCTAGACCCTTCATCAGAAAAATTTTCTTGTTATCTTAAATCATTATCAGTTTGCTACTGCCCAGTGAGAATCTCCCCACACTACTTGTGAAAAGTATGAATGACAGTGTAAGTCGATCTCAACGTGAAGGTGGGCCTCACCAGATTTGTCCTCTGATTCTGCCACCCATCTTGAGGAACAACACCTCATTTTCCACTTCTGCTATTAAATTCTACAATGTCAAAGCATGTCCTCAGGACATCTGTTCACCATACAGCCATACAGTATGGAACAGAAGCTTCAGCCTAACTCATCCATGCTAACTAGACATCCCAATCTGAACTAGTCCCATTAACTAGCATTTGGCCCATATCCCCCTAAACCTTTCGTATTCATGTACCCATCCTGATGCCTTTTAAATTCAGTAATTGTTCCACACTCCAGTACTTCCTCTGGCAGTTCATGCCATTTATTCCACATCAGATTTGATGGAAATTGGAAGAAAGATTTTCAATTCGAGAAGAATCACATCTCTGAGGATCAACTTGGTTTGATCTAACTTAGATGCCTGGAACCAACTTAAAGTTCCTTAACCCTTTGGAGCTTATCATAGGTTTACTCAGGGCAGTTATGGAAAGTTTGGCACTTTCGACAATTTGCCTCTGGAACTGGTTCACATTCACTCAGGATAATATTTTTGGCACTTTCTGTAATCTAGTCTTCAGTAAAAGGATTTAAAATTTTAATTTTAATAATGTTTTCAATTTAATTGCACAAAAGCTTGTGGGAGAATCTACAGCTTTAAGAATTCTTTTTAAAATTGTAATTAATGCGTAATTACTGAAGAAGTAGAACCTAATCTTGGAACAACCCTCAGGTTATAATTAACTATTATGAATACTTTTTTTTGTATTTGAAATTGTGAAAGTTTATAGATCACCATATTTTAAGAATATTTCTTCAGTAAAGCAGTTCCAATTAATTTTGTTGAAATTGGGGTACTGTGAATGTTTTAAAAATACTCCAACAAATTAAAACAGCAATATTAAATAGTTTCTAGTTAAAAATGCTCTGATGACAGAAGTTCGTTTCAATACACAACCAAAATATAATATAAGCCTTAAAAAACATTTAAGCTTAGATGTAAAGATTAACTAGCCTTAGAAGACACCTTCCCTTATGTCCTGAGCAAGATAGATTGATCATAATCCGTAAATGACAACATGCTGACTGTCGAAGTAGTTGTATAATGTTACACTTAAAGTTAACTTTATAACAGAAGTTAACCTTGTAACAATTAGTTAAAACCAATTGGCATTTTAATTTTACATTATGATTACATTGAAAATAAAAGGAGTAACTGGATGTGATGAAAGACAGCACCAAAACACAGTGGGTAATAGAGTTCGAGCTGTCTTTATAGATAAGCAAGCCTGAGAAAGACCTAAAGGAGTTATATCCATTAAACTTTTGGAGTGCGAATGAATAGGATGCATAGAAAAATTCCAAGGCCTAGAGATTACAATGTCTAGCTAATACCATAAGATCATGGGAACGTATGGAAATGCCCATCACTGATTAGGTGTCCCCAGGATTGGGTATTTGGATGAGGGATAAGGACGGTGATTACATTGTATTTGATTACTGCAACACAAAATGTATAAAAGTGCTGTATTTCTATGTAAAGCAGAACGCGTGTCATTGGTCTATCTTCCAAAGCCAGATTCAGGGGAAGATCCTTGGGCCCCTCTCCCTGCATTAACCGGTTTCTGCTTGAAATAACATCTTTCACTTGCCTGAATCCTGCCTGCCACCTGACTCTTTTCCCCGGGTCAAAGAAAAGAGATTGACACTGTGAGCAGAGCGCCCTGCCTGAAGTGGGTACACCTTGGGCCACGGTCTGGGTGAGTATGTGCATTTACCACCCTCTCTAGCTAGCATGGCACTTGTTGGGGGGCTTCCATAAGCCAGGGCATAAAACAAACTTTTAGAATGGAGCGAATACAAGACGCAGGATCAGGCAGAATGAACGTGGGCGCCCAGCACGAGAGCATGTGAAATAACGCAAAAACATGTGAAATAATGTGAGAACGCGAAACAAGGAAGAGGGGGTTTAGAGTCCTGATGTGCAAAATAGGAGAATGGGGTGTGGTTTGCAATGTCGGCACTATCACGCACAAAAATTAGAGTTAAAAATAAAGGCGAAATATGAATAAAAAAAGTGAAATAAGCGAGGAAAAAATGTGAAACACAAAAAAAGACCAGAAATCTATGGCATGAGAGAACTGCGAGCTAGGAAAACAACAAGGGTCTGGGAAATAATAAAGCATTAAAATAGAAGCAGACACAGTTGGGAGAGATAAAAGGTACTGCAGATGCTGGAGAATCCAAGATAACAAGGTGTGGGGCTGGATGAACACAGCAGGCCAAGCAGCATCATAGGAGCAGGAAAACTTGACGTTTCGGGCCTAGACCCTTCATCAGAAATGGGGGAGGGGGAAGAGGGTTCTGTCAGACGACATGTCCATCCTGGGCCTCCTGCAATGCCACAGTGATGCCACCCGAAGGCTGCAGGAACAGCAAATCATATTCAGCCTGGGAACCCTGCAGCCCAATGGTATCAATGAGGATTTCACAAGCTTCAAAATCTCCCCTCCCCCAACCACATCCCAAAACCAGCCCAGCTCATCTCCACCTCCCTAACCTGTTTTTCCTCTCACCCCAATCCACACCCCCATCTCCTATCTACTAACATCATCCCGCCCCCTTGACCTGTCCGTCCTCCCTGGACTGACCTATCTCCTCCCTACCCCCCTACCTACACTCACCTTTACTGGCTCCATCCCCACCTGTTCGACTTGTCTGCCTCCTCTCCAGCTATCCTCTCCTCTATCCATCCTCTATCCGCCTCCCCCTCTCTCCCTATTTATTTCAGAACCCTTTTCCCCTCCCCCATTTCTGATGAAGGGTTTAGGCCCGAAATGTCAAGTTTTCCTGCTCCTATGATGCTGCTTGGCCTGCTGTGTTCATCCAGCCCCACGCCTTGTTATCACAGTTGGGAGAGAGTCTGGGGAAATGGCAGGGAAGGACTGGGGAAAAATGGGCTGGGGACCATATGGGTCATTCGAGTGTGTTTAAAAAACAGCGCAGAAACGTGCTGAAATAGCTAAAGTATTCGTAAGTAACAGAGAGAGGGAGAGCGAGACAGTTCTTTGCGCAAGCTCACGGAATCGTGTAGAGGTGTTAACTCTTTGTGGTCTGGTTTGAATACACCTTTGTTGATTGCTCAATGTTGTCTCATATGATTTGTGTTTTTGTTCCCTGGAGCTTCAGATCTGGGGATGCTTTGAAGTTAGTTTGCATTTTGGGAATGTGTGGTGATTTAAATGTGTGGTGTGCCTGTGTAAGTATGAGACATGTATGGTTAATGTGAAGTCCATTTAAGAAACTCTTGTTGGTTGTGCATAGCAGAAGTCTAGAAGGAATGTTGACTTAAAAGGTTAGTTTGTAAAGGTCAGTAAAAATTTACCTTTTAGAATTGGCGCTGTATTGTGTTTGGACTTTGGGTAAACTTTAATTTCAGAAATTACCATGTTTGGAATTTCATTTACTGACCAGAAAAGAACTTCCAAAAATGGTTTTAACACATTGAGTGAATCTTTAACACTGGATGATAAGACTTGCTAATTGTAAAGGTACTGTGATATGAAAGTATGCAAATGATAGGAAATTTGGAATCTTGGGAATACAATTCTCTTTGAACAAAATTCTGATATGTTCTGAAATCTGAGAAAGCTGATAGATGAATTAGTAAAGGCGAACATAACAGAGAAGGTGGTTCAATACTAATTAACCCATTCTGCTTGACATGGGATAGATGGATACTTAGTTTGAAATTTTAAGTCCATGCATGATGATATTTTACAACTACTGGGTTAAAGTAATCTGTGGACAGAGAACTGGAGGATAAAAAACAAACACAAATTAACAAAATACTCAATTGGGCAATGAAAGCAGAAAATAACCAAGGGAATATTCAGAAAATAGCAACGTTTGTTACAGGGTAATGGTGGGGGGATTCGACCAGCTACCCACAGCCAACAGATTGAAATAAAATTGCAGATTGTGTGATTAATGCTTGTATATATGTGTGTAAAAATACTGAAGGTAGATAATTAGGAATGGATTTGCTGGAACAATTTGGAGCTGCGATTAACACATGAGAGGTGAAAATTGGTTGGGATTGCCGGCTTAAATTTAGAAGTTCAAGGATTGCATGCTTCCTTAAGAGCATCTGTGCTGCCACAATTGAGTGAGAATGGGACCCTGAGAATCCCTACCATAAATTAGCGATGATGCGCCCCAAATTATGGGCAACCACCAAAACCAAGTTCAGGAGATGAGATACAAAACCGTTTGAAATATCTCGAAATGTACACCCACCTTCAGACCTGAAGCTGTTGAGTCAGTTAAAAAGCTTACGAAAGATTTGAAGAAACAAGGTGAGAGACATGATTGCATCCCCCTCTTTGGAGGAGGGAGAAGGAAGAAAGAATCGAGTTAAGGAAGAGCCATTAGATGGGGACAGATCTGAAATGCGTGTTTGCAGATGGGGCACGGAAGTATTATGATAGGGAGGCCCAGACAGGATGGGTCGTGGTTAATTTGAAAGGGGGGCTTTTAGCAGGAGACAGAATAGAAGGATGTTAATCTGCACAGGTAGCTGAACTAAAAGCACTTGCTGCAGCCCTGAAGTTAGGAAGAGGACAAAGGATTAACATTGACACAGACAGTAGGTATGCCTTTGGTGTAGTCCATGACTACATGATGGCATGGGCAACCTGAGGTTATGTTACTTCAAATGATCATGTAATCCAGCATAAGAACCTAGTCAAGGACCTAGTGGCCGCAGCTACTGAACCAAAAGAAGCAGCAGTGATTAAAATAAAAGTACACTGGAAAATTCAAACACCAGAGTAGAGAGGGAATAGTTATACAGATAGTGCGGCAAAAGCAATGTTAAAGCAATGGAAGTGATAACGATAGCAGCTGCGAGACAGCATGAAGCCAGAGATGATGAATGGAACATTTGAAATTTACAAGCAGCAGCTAGTTCAGAAGGAAAAGAAGAGTGGGCTAAGCATACTTCATGGACAGGCACAAAACCAGCAGCTTGTCAAGGACTGGAAGTCCGAAGGATGCCCAGGGCAAACAGAAATGCCAGGCCCAGGATCGAAGGTCCTGGTAAAAATAATCCCTAGCAAGGGAGCCCTGTTTCCTCCACCCCCTGGTAACAGAAGCGCACTTATTAATGAAAATGGAATTAGTAAATGGAGACATCCTATATAGCTAACAGTATATAATGCTTAATAGGGTAACTGTCCAGCTTGCTAGTCTGGTATTCATTCTCTCTCTCTGCCCCCTTGCAGTTTTCAGAGGACCCTCATCTGTGCACATCAAGAAATAGCAGCGACAGGATCCTCAACCCCAGGTGAACAACTGGAACAGATTAAGGTCGCATGTGAATATATATGATGCAGTTGTGTGGTAAAGACTGTATATACGAACATTGCTGACATTAACGTATGAAAATGCTAATCCTCTGTGGGTTGCTCTTACTTTTGATCCCATCAGAGGCCGATAGGTGAGTGGAGAAGAGGAATTTGAATGTTAATGTTTTTGTACTTATCACATGTGTATGCTAGAGACCATAAGGATTCCAATTGCTGGGTCTGACACAGGTACCCATACACTCTAAGGGTGGGATACCAATGCAACCCATCCCCTTTAATACTAATGCCAGGGAAGATCCCAAGGCCTAGAGATTACAATGTTTAGCTAATATGAAAAGAACATGGGAACATGGGGCTGTCCATGGAAATGCCCATCACTGATTAGGTGTCCCACAGAATTGGGTGTTTGGATGAGGGGGAAGGACAGTGACTACGTTGTACTTGATTACTGAAACACAAAATGTATAAAATGCTGTATTCCTTTGTAAAGCAGAACATGTCATTGGTCTATCTTCCGAAGCCGGAAATGGGGAAGATCCTTTGCCTTCTCCCTGCATATACTGGTTTCTGCATGAATTAACATCTTCCACTTGACTGAATCCTGCCTGCCTCCTGAGTCTTTGTCTCGGGTCAGGAAAAACACTCCTACATCTGCAGTTTATTATGATATTCATGCCGAGAAAACCTCCCCGATACTGCCATCATATCCCCTTACACTCTCACCTCCCCGGGAAGGGGACCACTCCTGCCACTGCTGATACCCTGGGATGGGGACTGATGCCACTGAAGAAGGGAAAAAAAGAATAAAAACAAAGGAAAACAAAAAAGAAGAAAGAGCAAAAGTAAAGAAAGAAAGAGAAATGAAGAAATGCAGATGGAAGTAGATAGGCCCCGGGCTCGGGACCCAGGCACGAACTGTATTGTGCTCCCACCAACTCACTTTTTGTCTGAAGACCATTTTCTTCTGTTCGGGTGGCTTTGGATTCTTTGTCCCGATGATTTATTCACATTTAAAGACAGGAATCGGTACCCCCAAACACCAGGTTGTATGTGATAACACTCTCCATGCAGTTTGCCACTACTTTGTAAGTGATGAGACTAGAAATTCTGCCACCAATCATTCTCGTAATGCTAGTCTATTGTGCTTACAGGTATTAAGTGACGAGGGGTTAACCATAACAAGCTTTTGGCGGAGAAGGCCTCAATTTGAGTAACACAAAGTGGTTTATTACAGATAGTAAGGTAACAGGTTACTTTAGCTTCAGGTTAAGTACAGCTAACTGGTAAGCTCTCTTGTACTATCCAAAAGAAATTGTTATTTCCGAAAGTATACAGCTATGTTTATGCAACACGATTGTAGACTGTTGAGTTAGTGACTATCCAGAGACCATGATTTATCTATCAGTAGGGAGAGCTAGCCCAAAGGTTCAGAATTAACCCTTTCAGTTCAACTGCCGTATATGACAATTCATACTTCCTCTAATATACCAAGTCTCCAATTTCGTAGTTATTGATGTGTAATTAACTTACTCGGTCTAGGTGAAGGTTCCACCGTTATGTATCCTGCGCCATTGGGTAATATGAATTGCTTGAGGTTGGTACAACTGTAAATGTAAATATATGATAAATGAAGTCATGATACTAATGTAACAAGTCAATGCAGACAGGAGATAGCCCAAGATTATGTTTTGCTCTGTTATTTCTCAAATCAATACTAAAAGTTTTAATTTTACAGTCAACACTGACTCCTCCAAATTCTACAAATGAGTTGTCAGGATAAATGGTCTAATATCAGCGTCTAGAAGCCAACATTTCTAGTCTAAACAGCAGTCATCACCCAGAACCAGCTTCATTGGATATGCTATTTCATTCACACACCTGACCCCCAAATTCCTGAAACAACAGCTTTTCTCTGAACATCGCAGCAAGAGACTCCCAGGAGAGCAGAGGAAATGCTTCAGTGATATTATTGAAGCATGATGTGAAGAGATTCTCACTGACCCTAGCTACCTACCACTCAAAATGGAGAACAAGTTTTCAGGGAAGAAACAAGTGGGTGGACAGACTTTGATAGCAGAATGTGAAGCCAAAGTCAAGACAGGGCGTGGAGCACATAGCACCCTCCAAGTAATTCAATGATTTAATCCTTCAAATACTACAGGTCTTAGAGTTTGTAGAGCATGCATCAGACTTATCAGCCATCTTAGAGTGTACTGAGTTAGGATGAAAGCATGTCATCCTCAATTCTGAGAAACGCCCAAGAAGGGTTAGGAGATATCTTCAATCTCAGTTTCTGATGTCACCTCTCTGATAAGAGGAGAGAAAATACTTAACAAATGTGGTTCAATCAGAATCATTGGCATAAACAAATGAATAATTGACTGAGGCTATTTCACATCTCTCAATTTATCAGAGTCAGTACTTAACAGACAACTCATTTAGAGGTTTATGTAGTAAAATGTTCTAAGGCCTTTCATCAAATGATCACCAGATGAAACTTGGCACCAAGTCACCAAAAGACATTAGTTTAATTAAATAAGTAGGCATTAGGCAGCATCGTAAAGATGGAGGGAAAGGTAGCAAGGTGGATAGGAGGGAATTCTAGAGCTTCTAGTCTGATAGCTGAAGGCACAGGCCCAAGGCACATGAGGGAGATGTCAAAGGCCAGATTTGAAAAAAACTAGGATCTTGGAAGATAATATGGCTGGAGGAAGTTACGGAGATGGGGAGAGGTGAGACAGTGGAAGGATTTGTACGTAAGTATGTTAGCATGAATATTGTGGCAGTTCAGTGCAGGATTTTGTTTGTTCATTCATGATTTTTGAACATGGCTGAATAGGACAGCAATTATTTCTCATACCTACTTTCCCTCAAGAGGGCGCTGGTGAGCTGTCTGCTTGCAGTGCAGCAGTCCATTTGGTGTCCGTACACACACAATGCTGTTAGGAAGGGAGTTCCAGGATTTTGACCCAGTGACCATAAGGGAACTGCATTTTAGCTGTACATATGGAAGGTGGAGAGGAATGTGCAGCTGGTGGTGTTACTGTGCCTTTGTTCTACCACGGGGTAGAGGTTGTGGGTTTGGAAGGCGTGTCAAAGAGTGTTGGTGAACTACTGCAGTGCATCATGGTCAGTGGTGGAGAGAGAGAATATTGAAGGGGCTGCATCAGGTGCCAAGCAAGCATGCTGCTTGATGCTAGGTGGAGGCTTGTGAATGTTTCTGGCATTAAATGGAGAGTGCAGAGCATTCCCTCACACAATGTGAACATAGGAGATATGGTTAGTTAGGCTGCTGATGACACCAAAATTTGAGGTTGGTGGACAGCGAAGAAGGTAACCTCAGAGGATCTTGAACAGATGGGCGAGTGGGCCGAGAAGTGGCAGATAGAGTTTGATTTAGATAAATGTGAGGTGCTGCATTTTGGAAAGGCAAATCAGGGCAGGACATATACTCCTGGGGAGTGTTGCTGAACAGAGTGCAGGTTCATAGTTCCTTGAAAGTGGAGTAGCAGATGGAAAGGATAGTGGAGAAGGCGTTTGGTATGCTTGTCTATATTGGTCACTGCATTGAGTATAGGAGTTGGGAGGTCATGTTGTGACTGTACAGGACATTGGTTAGGCCACTATTGGAATATGTGTGCAGTTCTGGTCTCTCTGCTAGAGGAAAGATGTTGTGAAACTTGAAAGGGTTCAGAAAAGATTTACAAGGATGTTGCTAGGGTTGGAGGGTTTGAGCTACAGGGAGAGGCTGAATAGGTTGGGGCTATTTTCCCTGGAGTGTCAGAGGCTGAGGGGTGACCTTGTGGAGGTTAATAAAATTGTGATGAGCGTGGATCGGGTAAATAGACAAAGTCTTTTCTCAGGGGTGGGGGAGTCCAAAACTAGAGGGCATAGGTTTATGGTGAGAGGGGAAAGATTTGAAAGGGACATAATGGTAACTTTTTCATGCAGAGGGTGGTGTATATGGAATGAGCTGCCAGGGGATGTGGTGGAGGCTGGCACAAATGCAACATTTAAAAGGCATATGAATGGGTAGAAAAACATGAAGGGATTAGAGGGAAATGGACCAATTCCTGGCAAATGGAATTAGATTTATTTAGGATATCTGGTCAGCATGGATGAGTTGGATTGAAGGTTCTGTTTCCGTGCTGTACATCTCTATGAATCTATGACTCATATCTTCCTAGATGGGAATAGGTTTTGGGGAGTCACGAGGTGAGTTACTTACTGAAGAATTGTAGGCACAGTATTAGTTTAGTTAATGCATTACAATTGCTGGTCCAAGATGTTGAAAGTGAGGAATTCAGTGATAGTAGTGCCATTGCATGTTAAGGGCAGATAATTCAATTCTCTCGTTGGGGATGGTCATTGCCTGGTGCATGTTTGGTACAAATGTCACTTGCCAGTTATCAATCCAAGTTTGTGATATGATGCAGTTTATTGTATACCTTCAATGTCCATCACCGATAGTGGCAGCAGCATTAATGACCTTATTGGTCAAATCCTGAAGGACATAACTGCTATGCTGCTTCTGGCTATGTGGTGAGAGAATCAACAAAATGGAAGTACATACTTGACCTCCTCTTCACCAATCCACCCGCTACAGATGCCCCTGTCCATGACAGTATTGGGAGGAGAGACCACCACACAGTCCTTGAGGAGATGAAATTCCATCTTCACATTTAGGATACTTTCCAAGGTTTTATGTGGCACTATCACCATGCTAAATGGGTAGATGTTGATCAGGTCTAGCAACTCAGGACTGGCTACTTATGAGGAACTGTCAGCTGTAGATGGCAGCAGAGTTATACTCAAAAACAATCTGCAACTATATGTCTGTCATCTTTCTCCACTCTACCATCACCATCAGGCTACAGGATCAATCCTGGTTCAATGAAGATTGAAGAGGACATGCCAGGAGCAGCAAAAGCATCTGTAAAAAATGAGGTGCAATGAAGTAACAACAGAGGAATGCTTGCGTGCCAACCAGCAAAAGCAGAAAGTGATAGACAAAGATGAGTGATTCCACAACTAACAGATCTGGTCTAAGCTGAGCAATCTGCCAATATCCTGTTCTGACTGCTGGTGGGCAAATAAAAAACTCACCCGACAAACAAGGTCCAAAATCATCACCATCCTTGATGATGGGCGGGGTGAGGGGGGCACGGTGGTGGTTCCAGTACATCAGGGTAGCAGATAAGGCTGAAATGTTGAATGCATCGACTTGGTCTCCTCTGGACATGCCCAGCATCTCAGATACCAGTCTTCAGCCAATTTGAATCACTCCATGCTGAAGGCATTGGATATTGCAAAGACTATGGGACTAGACAATATTCTGGCAATAGTACTAACATCTTGTGCTCCAGAGCTTGCTGCACCCCTAGCAAAGCTGTTCCAGTACAGCTTCAATACTTGTGTCCAGCTGATCATAGATCATAGAATCCCTGCAGTGTGGAAATAGGCCAATCGGCCCAACAAGTCCACACCGCCCTTCTGAAAAGCATCCAACCCAGGCGCGTCCCCTACCCTTTCCATGTAACCCTGCATTTCCCATGTCTAATCCATCTAACTTACACATCCCTGGACACTACAGGCAATTTATCATGACCAATCTACCTAACCTGCACATCTTTGGACTATGGGAGGAAACTGGAGCACCCGGAGGAAACCTACGCAGACATGGGGAGAATGTTCAAATTCCACACAGACAGTTACTTGAGGATGGAATCAAAACCAGGTCCCTGGCACTGTGAGGCAGCAGTGCTAACCACTGAGCCACCGTGCCAGTGGAAAATTGTCCAGATACTCCTGTACACACAAAGCTGGAAAATTACTGCTGCATCAGTCTGCCCTTGATCATCAGTAAAGTGATGGAAAGTGTTATCAACAGTGCTTCATACTAACCTACTGACTGACACTCAGGAGGAAACCCTCTCTGCAGGTTGGAGTCATACAGCAGCACCAGCCTGTGCCTGATTACCAGGTAACCCTCCCACACCCAGAATCTCCTTGTCCTCTTTACTGGCTTTTCCCAGCCACCTCACCTCTTCCCCATCCCCATCTCCCCCCATGTGGAAACCCACAACATGGCACTTGAACTTCTCTCCTTGGCCCTGAGCTCTGCCATTGCATGGTCCTATTGGCTGCCCTTGTGGTGGTAGTGGTTAATACTACCTTCACATCCTGACCTCCTGTAGCCAAATGCCTTCCAATGCTGTAACTAACACTGTGACAGTGCGCCCAGTCACCGTCCTTGTCAACACATGCCTCTACTTTCTCCACCTCCCCTTAATTGTCCTACCTGCTTGATAATGAGTCCCCCACCCCTCGCTGTGACACACCCCTTGTCTCCCACCTACCCCACTGCTCAGTGGTCCCATGGCTGATTGCTGTCCTGGCTTCTGACTGACCCTGACGGATAGCCTTTAGACATGACTGACCAGAGCCCTGACTGCTCTCTTTGCAGCTCCCCAAATAGTAAATCCTGAGCTTCTTGAGTAGTTGGTACTCAATCCCTGGACCACATTCAGAGATATTCCCTCATCAGGCAGACAGCTTATCACAGTCAAGCCCATAGAGAGCGTACAGGCAGTGCCCTGACCTGGCAGTACCAAACCCCTGACCAACAGTCACCCTCCCTTGACTGGAATGAGCACTAGCCCCACCAACTTTCCGACAAAATTAAAATGCAGTGGACCGGCTGGCAGGTACCATAAAGGTTTAAGTTTTATCCCTCTGCACACTCACCTCAGTGAATTTTGGGCATGACATAACAATGAACTCTTCTTTTGTCTTCGCCTCCATGCCCATTTCTTTGGACAACAGTCATCTTCCCAACCATCAGGTGCCTTTGCCCACCTCCAACACTCTCTCTCCACTTTTATCTCTCCCTCTGGCCTTTGACTTCACAGCAAGATGGCAGCAGAATAAGATGCTCCTGCCAGTGTTCCTCTGCTCAGCTGTTCTTTTTCTTTCTTTTTCTTATTTTTCTCTCTTTTTCTCTCCCCTTAGCCCTGGAGGCAAATCCTGGAGCAGTATGGGCTGCGAGTCCTCCAACAGCATGGGAAGCGAGTCCCAGAGCAGAAGCAGTGTGTGCTCAGCGAGTCCCGGGGGCAGCACGTGCTCAGCGAGTCCCGGGGGCAGCGCGCGGGCAGCGAGTCCCAGCCAGAGACTGGTGCAAGGAGGCAGCCCTGGAACTTGTCTTGGAGCAGCTGAGAGTGGGTATGGAGCGGACTGGGGCTTAGAGCAGAACGGGGACAGTTGTCAGACTGGGGACTGGCACAGGCGGTCAGACTATGTGCGAGACCCTGCACTGAGCTGCTACAGTATAATGTTTAATTGAAATTTTTTACCTGACTATAATGTCAATTCTTCAACGATGTCTTATTTCTAACTAATTTTTTTTGTACTCTGTAAAATAATGCATCTACTGTTATTCCTCTTTTGAATCCAAGAATTGTGCTTAGGCACTTGTACCTAAGATCGAGCCATAAGAGGCGGACATTGTATAAACTTTTCACTGTACTCCTACAATGTGACAATAAAGGAAATTCTACCTGCACTTGAACTGTTCATTGAGAACTGTTGATGTGAAATCAGGCACCTTAATGCCTCATGTCCCCTTAACCCATTTGAACCTATCTCTCCCTGAACTGACTGCACTTCAAGCTGTCAGATCCAACTCTGACTTTGTCATAAAAGCTGCTGACAGGGACGGCGCTGTTGTTTTCTGATGTATTGGCCTCTACATTGTGGAGGCTGAGCGCCAGCTCTTAGTCATCTCTCTCTCTGGAATATAAACCTACCAAGGTACACCAGGCTATTGTGTCCACAACAGTCACTAAGCTCAGCTTATCTGGGCCTCCAAACTCACGGTCCCCCAGCCCCGTACAGCTTACTTTTATTTTCTTCCCAGTTCTGAAGAAGAGTCACTGGACCTGAAAAATTAACTTTGTTTTCTGTTCACAGCTGCTGCCTGACCTGCTGTGTTTCTCCGGCAATTTCTTTTTTGTTTTAGATTTCCAGTATCCACAGTTCTTAGTTTATTTTTCTTAAACAGCTTTATGGGTTCTCAGCAGCTTTTCTGTACCTTCACTTTTGAGATATCATGGCTATTGCCAAGTTATGTATGAGTTTAGGAAGCATAGACAGTGACTTTCAGTTCCAATTAACTTATCTCAGACTCCAGCATTGGCAGTTCTTACTATCCCCAATTAACTTAAGTTAGGTTGCTATTTCATAAAATCACAGATCTTTATGGACAAACCTATCTTAGCTCACGCATCGTGAATTCTCAGCTTAAGATTTGCTGCATCTAATTGATTTTCATATAATTCCAGGATTGTCACCTCCACTACATCATCCTAAATTCTGAGTGTTAATCACATATTGTCAAAAGAATAACCCTTTGATATCAAATCTGCAGTAAACATTAACTGATTTAAAGTAACGCACCAAATAACCTTTTCCATGCAACGTGTTATCTTATACAGAAGATATCAAATAACTTGTAATTATATAGGACATTCTCTGAAGCACACACATTGTGAAAAATACAAAGTCAATTTATGCAAAGCCGAGTTCCATAAGAATTAATAAAATAAGTGGCCAGATCATCTGTTTTAAATACTGATGAGGAATAATTGTCAGCCAGGATACTGGAGAACCTGCTCTTGTTTCAATGGTGCCCCTGGGATTTGATTGAATGTCCCTTCCAATTAATCAGGTCTCCATCACTGAACTCTCCTGTGACATGCACTGAGCTGCTCACATAGATTGCTCACATAGTTTCTGAAGTGGTGTTTGAACTACAAAGTTTTGAATCTGAAATTTGGGTGACATGACTCCCAATAAACTCACCTTTCGGGCTGCAAGGTCAATCTGGGGCAACAAAATTACTTTAAACTTTTCTTTCCCCTCTGCCATTGCTTTGCCAAAGTGACTCTATGTGGCAGAAACCCCACTTCTGAATGGAAAATGAATTTTCCATCTCACTTCCAAATATGAAACAGCAGCAAAGTGGGAAGAATTTGAAGAATTTCTCAGCCCGATTCAGTCAAATATTTCCTTATAACTGATTTGAAGATCCGCCTCTTGGTCCTTCTTTCCATTGTTTCCAACACTTCAATGTCTCATTTGTTTTTCACTAACTGATGAAGTGCTCAAGATGAGCTGTGACCAGCGTACCGTAAAGTTTTATCCTGACCATCCACTGTTTTGGCTCTGCGTTTCAACACTTTATTGACTGTTGCTCTACATTGGCAGGATTTATTGAGCATTAGATCTACCAAGATCCCTTTGCCTCTTTCGATCTCATTTCTAAATAAAACAAAGCTTTAATTGAGAGTCTGAAACACCACTGTTTCATTTCTATCCGTATTACTTTACAAATGTCAACACTAAATCTAATCTGCATTATTCTACCCATGTGTCTATGTTTATTTAGCTCATCACACAATTCTAGGTTTCATAATATTCACTGACCTTGTGCGATTGGTTTAGCAACCTCCGGGCTGCTAAAATGCAGATAGATTGCTAAATTGGCCAAACAGCAAAGGATGGTGGGCACATTGGCCAAGTAAAACTCTGAAATCACAAAGCCCACACACCGGACAGAAAGGCAACAGGTCCAACTACACGATGAAACTAATGGTAGCATGCCAGCTGAATGATTGACTCTTGTTTCAAACTATTAAGCATGTCTTCCTGATCAGCCAGAACTACGGAAATTTCCAGAAAACCATCTGAAAGTACAGGTTCACCTGTAGCCATCTCTCTTGGAGCATGTCTTGGAATCTTCTGGGGTCTTCTGAGGGGACCAGAATGGCAGAGACCAGCTGATCATCCAGAGAGAGAGAGAAAAAGAGAGAGAGAAAGAGGAAGAAAGCAGCTTTGCAGAACAGAAACAGAGCCAGAGAGAGAACAACTGCCTAAATCTACAATGATTTGGGAAGCAATGTAACCTTATGGGGCCAAATAGTATTAGACATTGTGTTTTCAGTATTAAAGATCATTGTAACTTTGCTCCTAATAAAGTTGGGACTGTTTCACATTGGTACGGGCTTGTATTCGTTTTGATTTGACCGTTTTGGCATTGTGGGACACCTGGGCAAATTAATTCATAACATTCTGGTCAGAGTTGTCTGTAACTTGTTTAAAGAGGAACCAGCCAACATTGGCATCATCTGCAAGTTTAATTAATTTGCAGAGTTTCAGAATCCACGTCATTGATACAAATTTGGAGCAGTTGTGGTTGAAATGATCTCTCAACACCCACTCAGTATTTTCCCCACCTCCGCATTATACAGTGTCCAACATCCTTCAAGCGATCTTTTTATCCATGCTCAAATTGTAATTCCCACAGCTTTTAGCTCCACTTGTAATTTTTCACATGAAACTTTATTGAATGCTTTTTGGAAGTTTAAATTTGCAATGACATGGAGCTTAGAAACATTTGATTCCAGTTGTCACATTTGGGGCAGCACGGTGGCTCAGTGGTTAGCACTGCTGCCTCACAGCACCAGGGACCTGGGTTCAATTCCAGCCTCAGGTATCTGTCTGTGTGGAGTTTGCACATTCTCCCCATGTCTGCATGGGTTTCCTCCCACAGTCCAAAGATGTGCAGGTTAGGTGGATTGGCCATGCTAAATTGCCTGTAGTGTTCGGGGGGGGGTGGGTCTGGGTGGGATGCTCTGAGGTTCAGTGTGGACTTGTTGGGCCAAAGGGCCTGTTTCCACACTGTTGTGATTCTGTGATATATCCTCAAAGCAATCATAGAAATTGGTCTGACAATGTTTTCTCTACCAAAAGCAATGTTGGCTGCTTAAAATTATATTTTGTTGAACAGTTTTGTTTTGATATTTAATTCCACTTTTTTAAATACAAAGCTGAAATGAAACTAATGGTTTTACTGTTGCATGTGTCTTTCACGTCACCGTTTTTGAAAATGAGCGCAATACCAGCTTGCTTCAAATCTTCTATCAGCTCTCTAATTTTCATTGCTGCCCTGATAACATTGTTAGTGGCTCCCAAACCCCTTCACCGAATTCCCTGTACATGCAGGAAATGTCTCAAGTCTTTTTAGTTTGGCTAGTTATCTCATTTATGTCAAAATTCTTGATTCTTTAAAATGAGACATCTTAGAAAAACAAGCGTGGCTGTTAACATTTAAAGAGAATTAATCCACAACAGTTTAAAGCAAATACAATCAACGCATTAGCTTATACCCACATGTTCTAGGCCCTTAATTTACTTCTCAATTGCCCTTAAAAATTGTCTTATGCATTACATCTTAAAGTGATCTATTTCTATAAGGAACAACCATAAGTATGCCACAGTCGTCTGGAAACAGCTTTTATTTCTTTACAGATCTAGCTACTCTCAGACGTAAAACTTTCTCTTGAATGTGGATCTCCCAATCCCTTGTTCCAGTTACATTTTCAATAGTTGCAAGCTAAACTGTCTTGTTGTTTTCAATAACTGGAGAGTTACACACGTGATGACACAAAGATCGAGAAGTAGGGATTCCTCATTCCACTGGCATCATGTCTTTGTGACGATTAAAATAAATTAGAATAAAGCTAGAAAAGTTAGGTATTTATTTTGGAATTAGGCTTATAGCTCAATTTTGGTTGAGGAATCTTATGTCTGTCTGTCTCTCTTTCCATGTGGCATCTGTCTGACAAAATACCCCTGTTTCCAGAGAAGGTCTGCAGTATTGTATAACTTCCCTTCTTGGTGCCTTCCTTGACTATCACCACCAGCTGCTGGAGGTGCCATTACACACTGGCTTCTTCAGACTTTGTGGCCAGCAACTTCACATAGCATAAGTGACCATCTACTAAGCACTTGTGTGATCAAAAGGTTTGATTGTGCCATGATGGCTAGAATGTTTGCAATCACATTAGTGGCAGCATCCTCATCCTGCATCATTGACATGGCCAAATGGTAAGGATTAGAATGGGACATGGCATTTACTTGAAAGGACTTCTCAGGCTCTTATCTGTAATGTACCTACTCTAGGGTCTGGGCTCAGTGGCAGAAACACTGTCATGGAGCTTTAGATTAATCTGATCTCCAGCAGTCATATGATTAGCTGTAATTGTTGCTTCAGTGGCCTGGCAGATCATCCATCCGCCTTTTGCCAAGTGCTGGAGTGGACCTCTCCCACACTGGGTGCACTCCTGGATTTACACCACACTTTGTTCCAGGAGTCCTCACTACTGGCCACGGTGACAGCAGAAGAAATATTGTCATTAGAAGGGTTCAAATTTAATAAGAGGAAGTCTTGGTATTTAAAGTTGACAAGGACTGGATGAATTTTGGATGAATCAAATAATTTTGAAGGAAGTGAGGTTAGAAATTGTGTGGGCACTGGCCATAATCTTTCACTCTT
Organism: Ginglymostoma cirratum; assembly: GCA_024137785.1. Classification (NCBI taxonomy): domain Eukaryota; kingdom Metazoa; phylum Chordata; class Chondrichthyes; order Orectolobiformes; family Ginglymostomatidae; genus Ginglymostoma; species Ginglymostoma cirratum. The sequence continues at coordinate 3,803,636 of JAHRHZ010000061.1, read as the reverse complement.
CTCTGGTCTCAGGAAAGGTGCCAGAAGACTGAGGAGTACAAACATTACAACCTTGCTCAAGAGAAGCTCCAAAGATAATCCCAGCATTTATAGACCAGTCAGTTTAACTTTGATGGCAGGGAATATTTATTAACAATTGTTCGGGATAGCATTGGGAATCACCTGGAAAAAGGAGGGTTGACTATGAAGTGTCAACGTGGATGTCTAATGCATATTTGTAACTTGCTGGAATTTTTTGAAGAGGTAACAGAAAGAATCTATGAGATTTAGGCTACTGATGTAGTATTCATAGATTTCCAGAAGGTATGTGTTACAGTGCCACACCACAGACTTTTGATGAAAGTTATAGGCCATGGTATATAAAGAACAGTAGCTATGTGGGTACATAATTGGCAAAATGATAGGAAAGAAAGAGTAATGCAGATGACACAAAACTTGGAAGTTGGTAAGTCCCCAGGACCTACATTCCACAGTGTTGAAAGAGGTGACTACAGAGATAGTCAATGCATTGGTAATAATCTTCCAAAATTCCATGATTCCTGCATATTGGAAGCTTGCAAATATAACCCAACTATATAAGAGTAAGAGAAGAATAAACAGGTAACTGTAGGCTTATCAGCTGTACATCATTAGTGGCAAAAATACTAGAATTTATCATAAAGAATATGATAAGTAGATGTTTGGGTGAAAATGATCTGATTGGGGTAGACAGCGTAGATCTGTGAGTGGAAAATTATGATGCCATTTGGAACCAAGATGAAGGAGCTTTTTTTACTCAGATATTTGCATATCTTTGAAATTCTCTACCTCAGAGGACTTTAGAAGCTCAAGCTTTGAGCATATTTAAAATACAGATAGATTTCTGATTACCAATGGCATACAGAGTAATAGGAATAGTGAGGGTAAAATGCAATGACGTGATCAATCAGCCAATGATTGTAATAAATGGTGGAGCAGGCTTGATGGCCCGAATGGCCTATTTCTGTTCCTATATTTGTATGTTCAAGTGTTACTATCTCAAATGATAATTGACTGTTCCTAATATTCGTCTTATCTCTCACAAAGAGCACTTCACCTCTCCCAAATGTGTTGTTTGACCTATGCTAAAGGGCACTCTGCCTCTCTGAAGAACGTTGTCGGCTTTAGACCTTCTCTTGATAAGTACAAAGTCCAAAAATCATGGTTTTGATATTCCACAAGTGAAAAGTAGACCTCACTGAAGGCAGCTGCACTTCAACAGTTGTGGGTCTGAACCATGGATGTGCAAAGTCGAATATACCATTGTCTGAATTGTTATGACCAGAGCTCAGGAGAGGGACAAACATTTGATGGAACGTACATATCCTAAGAGCCTCATTATTTCCCATTTTTTGTGAGAATGTGGAATTGTGCTGCTGCTCATATCTTTACAGCTCTGGGCAGTATCCACCCTTGATCCACTACATGTCCGAGATAGTTAATTTAAGTCTTTGTGAGATTGCCCACTTGGTCACCTGACTTTTTTCTGGAAAAGGACTTCCAGTTACTTGCAATGTGTTTACCAAGTATCATTGCACACTAAGAGGTTGTCTGGGCACACTATGCAATTACTTAAGTCTGCCGCCATATGGTTCATCAGCCTTTGAAATGTGGCAAGGCCATTTCCTGGCCTGAATGTTATGACTCCACCATGGAATAATCTGACAAGAGTTACCAACATGGAGATTTATTTTGTGTAGCCAAGGAAAGCTGCCAGTATCTCTTGGTAATGTGGGTGCTTTACCTGTCCTATCATTGAAATTCCCAGCCAGTGTTTCAGACATGCGTAGGCTCTGGTTACTGCATTAATTTTTCGGTAGTCAATGCACAGTAGACCTGTACAGCTTGGGCACGAGCATAGTTGGGGAGCTCCAGTAACTGCTAGGAGGCTCCACTTGTTGGTGTTCCAACCAGTAGTTAATCTCCTGAACCCAGGACAGCTTTACTGACCCAAGCCAATAAAGACATTGACTTATGTGAAGGACCCCTTCCACGTTCTTAGCATGCAGGTGAAGCCTGACTTAATCTCTGCACAAGCCTTTGAATTTCATGAGCAGCCTTGTAAGGTCTGCTTGCCATTCTGAACCTTGGTGGGTGACTAAAGAGTTTTCTCATTCCTGGGGTGGTGTTCCTTCACAGTCCCATGTGAAGTGCTTAAGCTGAGCAAGATGTCATCTTTCAGACTCCATGCTGCCATGACCTCCAAAACACGTCAAGCTATTGTTGTTAGTTCTTTTTTTTAGTTTTATTTGAGTGAAGCTTGCTTCTTGTGCTGTGTCCCCAACACCACTGCATTACCTTAACTGTGAACTTGTAAAGCTGTTTATACTGTCATGACAAATTAGGCAAGAACGTTGCCAGACAGTTACAAATCCAATAAATTCTTGTACTGTTTTTACATTCATTGGATGCTGCATCTCTGCTGTTGCTTTCGGTTTGTCAGGATCCAGTTAAAGATCTTTCACTGCCATCAACTGTGTACTTCAGGCATCTCCAACTGCATCTTTGAGTTGGTCACCTTCAGGTTCATCTGGTGAGCTTTCTCTAGCAGTTTCTCGGAATCCTAATTGTGATCTGCGATGTCTTCTTCCACTCTGTCTCCACATCTGTTTATGATCCATTATTGGCAATCACTCATTAATGAATACAATTATCCACCTAGGAAATTCCAGGTCACTGCTCATGGTCTCTGTGGTTCCTAGTGTGGCTGATGAGCCTGATTTTGGAGCCACATCTCTGTCCACATATTTGGCAGACGTTTCTGGGTGATGAAAGTCATCCTTGGCCTTAAGATCATTGTCATTCCTTTCTCCACTTCCTTTCCTGTACATCCTCTTGCCAATGGGTGTTCTCAAAGAATTTGGTCCCTTCATACAAGAGTTTCCTCCATGGCAGTTTCTTCTGAATGATGCCCCCCGCCTCCCCCCCCACTCACCGCCACCACCCCACCCCCCATGCATTGACACCCATGTTGCATTTCTTCAGGGAACCCTTCAGGGAGTCTTTGAAATGCTTCCTTTGCCCTCCACGAATTTGAGTGCCTTCCTTAAGCTGAGTGAAGTTGATTTGCTTCAGTAGTTGGAATGCAGGTATCCTAAGCATGTGAAAAACACGATGAGCTCCCACTTGAGGAAGATCACTATCTTGTGCTGTCTGCATAACGGTGGCAGTGAAAATGCCAAAGAGAGTGTGCATCATTGCTGGGCCAGCATTTATTGTCTGGCCCTAATTGCCCTTGAGAAGGTGGTGATGAGCCACTACGTTGAACCATGGCAGTCCATGTGTTGTAGGTAACCCACATTAGGGATTGAATTCCAGGATTGTGATCCACAGCAGTAAAGGAACAGCGATATATTTCCAAGTCAGGATGGTGAGTGGCTTGGAAAGGGACTTGCAGATGGTAGTGATCCCAAGTATCTGCTGTCCTTGACCTTCTAGATGTTAGTGATCATAGATTTGGAATGTAGCAGCCTCCTGGCTGCTAAAATAAAGATAGATTGCTATAACAGCAAGGGATGCTGGGTACATTGACCAAGTAAAACTTTGAAATCACAAAACCCACAGACCAGATACACTGCAAACACAGCAGCCAGGTGCTAATGACATTAGCATAATGTAAAAGGCAAAGGTTATTCTGGACAGGCAGGGCCCCAGCAAACTTATCCAATAAACAAAGGAGAGCTCAGACAGAAAAGCACCGGGTCCAGCTCTTGTTTCAAACTATTAAGCGTGTCTCCCTGATTGGCCAGAACTATAGAAAACCAATTAAAAAGTATAAAAACAAGGTTCACCTGCAAATCACTCTCTTGGAACCACTCTTCATATCATCTGAGGTCTCCTGAGGACAGCAGCATGGCAAGAGCCAGTGACCAGCTGATCATCCAGAGAGACAGAGGGACAAGAGATAGTAGGAACTGCAGATGCTGGAGAATCTGAGATAACAAGGTTTAGAGCTGGATGAACACAGCAGTCCAAACAGCATCAGATGAGCAGGAAAGCTGATGAGAAGGGTCTAGACCTGAAACGTCAGCTTTCCTGCTCCTCTGATGCTGTTTGGCCTGCTGTGTTCATCCAGCTTTACACCTTGTTAGACAGAGGGACAAAGCAGCTTCAGAGACCCAGAGACAGAGCCACAGGGAGAGCGACTACATAAATTTACAAGAACTTGGGAAGTATTGTAACGTAAGGGGCTAAATCAGATTAGGATAGTATTTTTAGTATTAAAGATTATTGTAACCTTGTTCTTAATAAAATTGGGACTGTTTTGTATTTGTATCAGTTTGCATATGTGTTGATTTGACTGCTCTGGTATTGGAGGACATCTGAACAAATTCATTCATAACATTCTGGTCAGAGTTATCTGTAACTTGTTTAAACTGTAACAGACAACAGGAAGGTGGTGTCATAAGACCTTCGGCGAATTTCTGCATTGTATCCTGTGGATGGCACATACTGCTGCTACCATTCTGGCTGCACAGACTCAATAGGCTGAAGGCTCTCTTCTGTACTGTACGATTCTATGATACAGGGCTGCACACACACCAGTAAACATCCTTAACATTAAGAGTAAGTAGGTTGAGTTAATGATGCACTCCACAAGTATCATGATAAAGAATTAATTGTTTTCGTATGTTTGGCCTTTGAAAAAGAAAGAAATACTGCATTAGATCTGTTCCGATCAGGTTTTGGGTATCATATCTTTCAAAAACAGCATACTACCATCAGTATTGTCAGCTTTGCAAAATTACTCAGAATTAATGTGCATTTTTTAACATTGATTTGAACTATATTTCAAAATAAATTATAGTCTTTGAATTATTCAAGTATGAGAGCATTCATGGTCATTGTAACCAAAGGACGATTTTGGTTTGGTTTGGTTTTACAGAAATATTCCATTATACCTACGGCTGTAGCTGTCGGACAGTCATGCACCTTGTTCCAGTGCCATCAACAGGACAGCAGGCACAACAACACCCATGGGCACCCACATGGGCCCAAGCTAAGCCTGCCTCTTCGTAGGATACGTGGAACTGTCCCTGTTCCACTGTTACACTGGCACTATCCTCCACCTCTTCCTCCGCTACATTGATGACTGCATTGGCAATGCCCAGTGCCCCCATGAGGAGCTTGAACAGTTCATCAACTTTATTAGCACTTTTTGCCGCAATCTCAAATTCACCTGGACCATCTCTGATACCTCCCTCTCCTTCCTGGACCTCTCTGTCTCCATCTCTGGCGACCAAAAGACCCCACCGATGAAATACAGGGAGATTGCAGAGAGTCACTTTAGCCAATCAGTTCCCAGTTCACATATTAACTTCTTGATAATGGGGTGATAGAGCAGAGTGAGGAATACCTAGTTATGGCTGCAAAGAAGGTACAACAAAAAGCAAGACCAACATTAGGTTTGAAATTTGAGAGGTTCATTCAGAAGCCTAATAACAGTGAAGCAGAGGCTGTTTGTGAACCTGTTGGTACATGTGTTTAAGTTTTTGTATCATCTGCCTGATGGAAAAGGTTAGAAATCAGGATGGTGAGTGGATTGGAGAGGAACTTGCAGGAGGTGGTATTCCCTTGTACGTGCTGCCCTTGTCCTCCAGATGGTAGTGGTTATGGGTTTGGATTGTATTATCTAAGGATCCTTGGTGAATTTTTAAATACATCAGTTGATGGCACACTCTGCTACGACTAAGCACCAACAGTGGAGGGACTGAATGTTTGTGGCACCCATCAAGCATGTTGCATTGTCCTGGATGGTGTCAAATTTCTTGAGTGATGTAGGAACTGCACTCATCCAGACAAGTGGGAAGTATTCCATCTTTGTAAATGCTGGACAGGTTGTGTGGAGACAGATGGTAATGACAGTGAATGTCAAGGGGCATTGGTTAGATTCTGTTATGTTGTAGATGGTCATTGCTTGGCATTATGTAGTACAAATGATACTGTTACTTGTCAGCCCAAATCTGAATTGTCCAGGTTATGCTGCCGTTAGAACATAGGCAGAATTGCTCTGAAGCTTAAGTGCTCTGTCATTTTATTGGAACATCATTTTTGCTTTGCTGGACAAATTGAGAGGAACCTTGCCCAATTATTTTCTGCTTTGTATCCACCAGCATGTTTTGTACACTACCTCTCAGGCGAGCGCAGAGAATAGGACAGATGGGTTAATGAAGAGGGAGTGGTTAAGAGGAAGAAGAAACAAGGATCGGAAAAGGCTCTAAAGGGATACAAGTTAGCCAGGAAGGAGCTGAAGAAAGGTATAAGGGGACATGAGAAAACCTTGGCAGATAGGATCAAGGAAAACTCCAAGACTTTTTATACGTACGTGAGGAATAAGAGAATGACCAGAGAAAGGGTAGGGCTGATCAAGGATTGTAGATGGAATTTGTGCATGGAGCCTAAAGAGATAGGAGAGGTCCTTAATGAATACTTTTCTTCAGTATTCACAACTGAGAAGGATCTAGTTGTAGGGGAGGACCATGTGAAACAGGCTGGTAGGCTGGAGGAGGTGGATGTTAGGAAGGAAGATGTATTTAGAATTTCGAGGAACTTGAAGATAGATAAGTCTGCCGGGCCTGATGGAATTTATCCAAGGATTCTATGGGAAGCAAGGGAAGAGATGGCAGGGACTTTGGTGATGATCTTTTCGTCCTCACTGACCATGGGTATAGTGCCGGAAGACTGGAGAGTGGTAAACGTCATTCCCTTGTTCAAAAAAGGGAATAGGGATACACCCGGAAATTACAGGCCAGTTAGTCTTACTTCAGTGGTGGGCAAATTATTCGAAAGGGTTCTGAGAGATAGGATTTATGATCACTTGGATAGGCACAGTTTGATTCGTGATAGTCAGCATGGATTTGTGAGGGGTAGATCATGCCTCACAAACCTTATTGAATTCTTTGAAGAGATGACCAAACACTCGGATGAAGATGGAGCAGTGGATGTGGTATACATGGATTTAAGTAAGGCGTTTGATAATGTTCTCCATGGTAGGCTCATGCAGAAGGTAAGGAGGCATGGGATAGGGGGAAATTTGGCAGATTGGATTCAGAATTGGCTGACCCTTAGAAGACAAAGGGTGGTAGCAGACGGAAAATATTCAACATGGTGCTCAGTTACGAGTGGTGTACCACAAGGATCTGTTCTGGATCGTCTTCTATTTGTGATTTTTGTAAATGATTTGGATGTCGGAATGGAAGAGTGGATTAGTAAGTTCGTGGACGAGACTAAGGTGGGTCAAGTTGTGGACAGTGCGGAGGGCTGTTCTAGGTTACAAAGGGGACATTGATAGGATGCAGAGCTGGGCTGAGAAGTGGCAGATGGAAATTAACCCTGAAAAGTGTGAGGTGATTCATTTTGGAAGGACAAACTTGAAAGCAGAATACAGGATTAACGGAAAGATTCTTGGCAGTGTGGAGGAGCAGAGGGATCTTAGGGTTCATGTCCACAGTTCCCTGAAAGCTGCCACCAACGTGGATAGAGTTGTTAAGAAGGCGGATGGTGTGTTAGCTTTCATTAACAGAGGGATTGAGTTCAAGAGCCGTGAAGTTACGCTCCAGCTATACAAAAGCCTGGTTCGGCCACATCTGGAATATTGTGTCCAGTTCTGGTCACCTCCTTACAGGAAAGATGTGGAAGCCTTGGAAAAGGTGCAGAGGAGATTTACCAGGATGTTGTCTGGAATGGACGGAAGGTCTTATGAGGAAAGGTTGAGAGAGCTAGGGCTTTTTCTTTAGAACGATGAAGGATGAGAGGCGACTTGATAGAGGTGTGCAAAATGATCAGAGATATAGATAGAGTGGATAGCCAGAGACTTTTTGCTAGGGTGGAGGTAGCTATTACAAGGGGGCATAGTTTTAAAATGAGTGGAGGTAGCTATAGGGGAGACTTCAGAAGTAGGTTCTTTACTCAGAGAGTGGTCGGGGTGTGGAATGCATTGCCAGAGAGGGGAGTGGAGTCGGCCTCATTAGGGGCATTTAAGCGGCTATTGGATAGGGAAATGGATGATAGTATAAGGTAGGGGTGGAGGTTAGATAGACCTTAGTTTTAGGGTAAAAGTTCGGCACAACATTGTGGGCCGAAGGGCCTGTACTCTGCTGTACTAGTCTATGTTCTATGAGTGCAGTGAAGGTTTATTGAACTGACTTCTGGGACTGATGTCTGCAGTGAGGTTGAATCAGTTAGGATTATATTTTCTGGAGTTCAGAAAGTTGAGGGGGAAGCTTGATGAAACCTTTAAAATTCTAACAGGACTAGGCAGAGGAGATGCAGGAAGAATGTTCCCGATGGCAGGGATGTTCAGAATAAGGGGTCAGAGTCTAACAATACAGGGTAAACCATTTAGGACTGATAGGAGGAGAAATTCTTTCCTCCAACCAGACAGTAATTTGCTATCACAGAAAGTAGTTGAGTCCAAAACATCATATGATTTTGAGGATTTGGACATAGCAAGTGAATCTAAAGGAGTCAAAGGAAATGGGGGAAAAGCAGGAACAGTCTATTAAGTTGGATGAACAGCCATGATCGTAATGAATGGTGACCCAGGCTCAAAGGGCCATATGGCCTACTCCTGCTCCTATTTTCTGTTTCTATGTATGTTAAAAACCAGCACCTTCAATAAACTCAAAATCTCAATGTGAAACTAAGGGCTGAATTTTACTGGAAATTGACACAATCAATTTCGAGGCGGTTCCAGGAGGATTTCTCTCTGTGAGCTCTATTGGATTTTCTCATACTACACTCTGCAACTAGCCATTAGGTGTGCACATATCTGCATTAGGTCCCAGGCACATGATCTTCCCTCTCACCAGAGGTGAAAGCACTCACCACTTCTGGGACCTCCCAGGATTTCTGGCACCGGTGCCATTTCTAAAATACCGTTGCACACCAGGTCAAGAACTGGCAGTCTAGAGCTGGCCTACACCATTTTTAATTCTCAAAAATTGTCTTGAATGTGGTGGATAGAAGCACATTAGTCCCACATTTTGCCAATAGGATTCAGAACGGTAGGGGATAGGGTGGTGCGGGCAATGACTGTCCCCTTTCCTCAGGAATACCAGTTGAGACCATGTCACCATACTCTGCCAGCCTCGTCCAATGTTGCCACCAGGATCAGTGTTGTCTCAGAGAAATACACTGCAATGCCACAAGAAGCTCAATGACTTTCCGCGCTCCATGAGGGTCAGAGACACCAGCTTCTATCCACCACCTCACCCTCTCAATCTAACTCTACTGCTGTACCCACCTCCCACCAAGGCTCATAACCTATTACTCTCACTACTGCCCAAAATGTCTTCCCCACTCACAATCACCCAGGCCCAACCTCCCAGACTAATAACGCTGCATGCCCTGTGAGCTGCCTGTTCTCTCACTGGGGACAACTCACCACCTCTCCTCCACCTGCACCAGTGCTAACAGTTGGCCCATCCAGTTTCATCTCACTCAATCCCTCCCTTTATCCCATTCCAGGAGAAAACTAGGCCCATATTAGGACTGGGCGGGACAGGATACGTGTGGGCTGCCCATCATTCATCTCCTCACCCTCTATGCCTTGTCTTAGCTGGACAGGACCATTCTTATTCATGTGGTGATTCCAAAACCTCCATGTCCTGGAAACCAGGTAGGAATCATTGTCCATTGCATGCTGCTGTCTCATTATTGCCACTCTGAATGTATTCTTAACAAGCTCAACATTCTACTCCTCTTTAGCATCGTTTTCTCTGTTTTGTCTCCATGGGAATCCACACAGTCTCCACCAAGAAGAGCATTGTCCTGCAAGATATCTCCTCCTCCACCTCCTGAGGAAGAAGACAAAAATCCCTCAGAGGAATCACAGGCAAGTCTGCCTCCAGGGCAGAAACTGAGGTCTCACTGAGCATCTTAGCTAGATCAGTGCCACATCTCCTTAGCTGGGTAAGGAAGAAATCCCACAGGCTGCTGAGATTTAAAGAGTTGCTGGAGGCCGGGCACCTATTCAGCCCCAGGAAGGTAATGGTTGCTCCCGATTGAATTGAAATGCACAGACAGACAGTCAAGGGGCAGCAGACAGCATGGCTGATTTTGTTTTTACCCAGTAGGTTGCCGTCAATTATTTATTATCTTAAATTTGTATCCTAAAAACATGGAACGGAGGGACTAGGAGCAAAAGTAGGTCATTCAGATCATGAGCCAGTTTCACCATTCAACATGAACACAGTTGATCATTTAACTCAATACTATCAACACTGTGCAATTGACTAACATTTAAACTGACCTAACTATATGGCAGCTAGTGCCAGACAAAGGGAGCGTGTCATGTCTTCCCCCTTACTCTGCTCCAATGCAGGTAGAGTTGTCTGACAGATCCCGCTCTCCGCATTTCTGGGAAAGCAGGATGCAGAAGATTCTGGAATAAATGTGGAGCAGCATTGAGTTGGGGTAATATTCTCGGAGAGCAGCAATTCAACAATGACTGCTGCTCCTTAGAAAATCCAGGTCAAAGGCTTTGGCTTCCGGATATCGGACCTGGAGAAACTTTCTGTTGATCCAGTGCTGGATGTTGGATAAGTATGCTGATAATTCAGAAACGGCGGAGGAGTTGTGAAATCACAGCGATATAAACCTGGGTGTAGCCAGTGTATAGGTGAAAACTAATGCCATTCTTTTCAATCATGTTTTCAAAGGGCAATGTATGTTTGAGAAATAGGTGGGAGCCAAGGATGCATCCTTGGGAGGCACCTGAAGTATAATATGGGAGCAGGAAGAGATGTAAATTGTAATTGATATCATAGTCAAAATCAGTGTTATTCTGTACAGCATCCGGTGCACATGCCCAAAAGCAAAATGGTGAATATGCTGGAAATCTAAAATAAAAATAGTAAATGTTCAAAATACTCAGCAATAAACAAACAAAAATGTTAAGTATTTGCAACATTTTCTGTTTTTATTTACTCTGTGCACATGGGCTTTCCAGTAGGGTGATTACTGAACAATAATTGGACATGGTTATTTTATACTTTCCTCCCCTATGTAGGCGAAAGCTTAAAGGTTAAAAGTAATGTCCTTTTTCACTCCATCTCAGATCAACTGGCCCAACAGGAACTCAAACCTGGAAAAGCTCCAGCTTGTAATCACTCAGTATTCCACCAGGTGGTGCTGTTTCTCACAGAAATATTGGGGAGCAGTTACTAGGTGTTTGAGACAAAAAAGGAATGAACATCTGAAATGTTGTAAAATTAATTGTAATCCCACCTATTTATCTGAATGCAAGTGTTTCTGTCTGCTTCCAAGCACATAGATTTGTCTTTGGTAATACACTCGGCAGCGTTGGGATGCCATGGAATTCAGTCCTTGGATTCCAACTATTTACAATCCATATTAATGACTTGGGTGTGTGGATAGAAAGTACGATAGCAAAATTTGCAGATTACGCAAACATAGGTGGGAAAGTAAGTTGCAGTGAAGAAATAAGAAATTTACAAATGGATATGGGCAGGGCAGGTGAATGGGCCAAAATTTGGAAGATAAAATTTGATGTGGATAAATTGTGAGGCTATCTATTTTGAGCAGAGGAATTGAAAGACAACCTATTAACTTAATGAACAGAAACTTCAGAGTTAATAGGAACTGCAGATGCTGGAGAATCCGAGATAACAAGGTGTAGAGCTGGATGAACACAGCAGGCCAAGCAGCATCAGAGGAGCAGGAAAGCTTGACGTTTCGGGCCTAGACCCTTCATCAGAAATGGGGGAGGGGAAGAGGGTTCTGAAATAAATAGGGAGAGAGGGGGAGGCGGATAGAAGATAGATAGAGGAGAAGATAGGTGGAGAGGAGACAGACAAGTCAAAGAGGCGGGAATGGAGCCAGTAAAGGTGAGTGTAGGTGGGGAGGTAGGGAGGAGATAGGTCAGTCCAGGGAGGACGGACAGGTCAAGGGGGCGGGATGAGGTTAGTACATAGGAGATGGGGGTGTGGCCTTGAGGTGGGAGGAGGGGATAGGTGAGAGGAAGAACAGGATAGGGAGGCGGGGATGATCTGGGCTGGTTTTGGGATGCGGTTGGGGGAGGGGAGATTTTGAAGCTTGTGAAATCCACATTGATACCATTGGGCTGCAGGGTTCCCAGGCTGAATATGATTTGCTGTTCCTGCAGCCTTCGGGTGGCATCATCGTGGCACTGCAGGAGGCCCAGGATGGACATGTTGTCTGAAGAATGGGAGGGGGAGTTGAAATGGTTCGCGACAGGGGGAGGTGCAATTGTTTGTTGCGAACCGAGCGCAGGTGTTCTGCAAAGCGGTCCCCAAGCCTCCGCTTGGTTTCCCTGATGTAGAGGAGGCCACGTCTGGAACAGCGGATACAGTATACCACATTGGCAGATGTGCAGGTGAACATCTGCTTGATGTGGAAAGTCTTCTTGGGGCCTGAGATGGGGGTGAGGGAGGAGGTGTGGGGGCAGGTGTAGCACTTCCTGCGGTTACAAGGAAAAGTGCCGGGTGTGGTGGGGCTGGAGGGGAGTGTGGAGCGGACAAGGGAGTCACGGAGAGAGTGGTCCCTCTGGAAAGCAGACAAGGGTGGGGAGGGAAAAATGCCTTTGGTGCCGGGGTCGGATTGCAGATGGCAGAAGTGTCGGAGGATGATGTGTTGGATCCGGAGGTTGGTGGGGTGGTATGTGAGGATGAGGGGGATTCTTTCTTGGTTGTTATTGCGGGGATGGGGTGTGAGGGATGAGTTGCGGGAAATGCGGGAGACACGGTCGAGGGCGTTCTTGATCACTGCGGGGGGGGAAGTTGCGGTCCTTGAAGAATGAGGACATCTGAGATGTACGGGAGTGGAATGCCTCATCCTGGGCGCAGATGCTGTGGAGGCAAAGGTATTGGGAATAGGGGATGGCATTTTTGCAGGAAGGTGGGTGGGAGGAGGTGTATTCTAGGTAGCTGTGGGATTCGGTGGGCTTCAAATGGATATCGGTTTCTAGGTGATTACCTGAGATGGAGACAGAGAGGTCCAGGAAGGAGAGAGAGGTGTTAGAGATGGTCCAGGTGAACTTTAGGTTGGGGTGGAAGATGTTGGTGAAGTGGATGAACTGTTCAAGCTCCTCGTGGGAGCACGAGGCGGCACCGATACAGTCATCAAAGTAACGGAGGAAGAGGTGGGGTTTAGGGCCAGTGTAGGTACGGAAGAGGGATTGTTCCACGTAACCTACAAAGAGGCAGGCATAGCTTGGGCCCATGCGGGTATCCATGGCCACCCCCTTTGTCTGTAGGAAGTGGGAGGAATTGAAAGAGAAGTTGTTGAGGGTGAAACTTCAGAGTGCTTTGATGCATCGGAATCTTGTGCATGAATCATAGAAAACTAGTATGCAGGTACAGCGACTAATAAGGAAGGCAAATCAAATTTCTACAGTTATTGCTAGCGGAATCGAGTAATAAAGTAGAAAAGTGCTACTGATCTGTACAAGGCATGAGTGAGACTGCACCTAGAACATTGTGTTCAATTTAGTCTCCCTACTTGAGGAGGGATGTAGTTGCATTAGACACAGTCTAGATGTGGTTCATTAAATTGATTGTAAAAATGAGGGGTATGTTTTATAAAGATAGATTGAGCAGCTTAGGCCTATACTGTCTGGAGTTTAGAACAATGAGAAGATATCTACTTGAGGTATGTAAGATGTTAAAGGGAATTGACAAAGTAGACATAGAAAGGATGTTTCCTCTTGTGGGGCAACCTAGAATGAGAGGTCATCATTTCAGGATAAGGAGTGTGAGATTTAAAACAGAGATAAGAAGAAATTACTCCTCACAAAGGGTCATGGAAACTGTGGAATTCACAGGCCTAGAGTGTGGTGGACACTGGACATTGAGTAAATTTAAGGAGGAGATAGCTTGTAATGAATAATGTATTGAAGTGTTATGGAGGGCGGACTGGGAAGTGGAGTTGAAACCAAGATGAGAATACAGTTGGAACTAGCCATTTGGGTACAAACTGGCCCGAATTAGGAGGCAGAGGGTTGCTTTTCAGACTGGAGGCCTGTGACCAGTGGTATACCAGAAGGATCGATGCTGGGTCCACTGCTTTTCATCATTTATATAAATAATTTGGATGTGAACATAGGAGGTACGGTTAGTAAGATTGCAGGTAACACCAAAAGTGGAAGTGTAGTGGACAGTGAAGAAGGTTATCTCAGAGTATAACAGAACCTTAATCAGATGGGCCAATGGGCTAAGGAGTGGGAGATGGAGTTTTATTTAGATAAATGTGAGGTGCTGCATTTTGGAAAGGCAAATCAGGGCAGGACGTGCATGCTTAATGTTAAGGTCCTGGGGAGTGTTGCTAAACAAAGACCTTGGAGTTCGGGTTCATAGCTCCTTGGAAGTGGAGTTGTAGGTAGGCAGAATAGTGAAGAAGGCATTTGGTGTGTTTGCCTTTATTGGTCAGTGCATTGAGTGTAGGGGTTGGAAGGTCATGTTGCATCTGTACAGGACATTGGTTAGGCCACTTTTAGGATACTGTATGCAATTCTGGTCACCCTCCTATAGGAAAAATATTGTGAAACTTGAAAGGGTTCAGAAAAGATTTACAAGGATGTTACCAGCTTTGGAGGGTTTGAGCTATAGGGAGAGGCTAAATTGGCTGAATTTCCTGAATTTCCTCTGGAGCATCACAGGCTGAGGGGTGACCTTACAGGTTTATAAAATCATGAGGGGCATGGTCGGGTAATTAGTCAGTCTTTGCCCTGGGGCAGGGGAGTCCTACCCCAGGGTAGGGAAGTCCTAAACTAGAGGGCATAGGTTTAAGGTGAGATGGGAAAGATTTAAAAGGGACCTAAGGGGCAACTTTTTCACTCAGAGGGGTGTGCATGTATGGTATGTGCTACCAGAGGAAGTGGTGGAGACTGGTACAATTACAACATTGAAAAAGGCAGCTGGATGAGTACATGAATAGGAAGGGTTTAGAGAGATGTGCAGCAAATGCTGGCAAATGGAACCGGATTAATTTAGAATATCTGGTCAGTATGGACGAGTTGGACTGAAGGATGTGTTTCCATGCCGTACAGATCTATGATTCCATGAGTCCAGCCATGATCATATCAAACAGCAGAGCAGTCTCGAGAGGCTGAAGTATGGTCTTTCCTACTAGGCATCTCAGTCTTTGAAGCCTCAGTTCTAGCTTCTAGCCCCTGGCTCTGACCTCCCTCCCAGTAACAGGACACAAATAACTCTTTTATCATTCCTGCTGTATGTTTTGATGTAGTTCTGTTTGAAATGAAGTGTTTCTCCATTCACTTATATATATTTGGATCAGCAAAATTATTTTTGACCTATTTTTGACCTATTTTCTGTTTTATATCTGAAAAATTGATCTTGGAAATTCTAATAATATTGGGCGCCACCTTGTGGTGGATATTGAAAATTACATCATGTGGGGGTTTTTATCTTCATGGCCTAGTGTTCTAAGTCAATCCAATTTTGACCCTGGAAACAGCCCCATTTTAAAACAAACTAAATGAAATGAAGAGGAAAGGATGCGATTACAGCCATCACCATGTTACCTCATTTCAATAACAGGCCTGTGGAACCTTATACGCAGAGGTAACTAAGTATCATGGGGTCAATTCAACAGTTGCTCAGCAGGATTCCAGGCATATTGGTTTTAATAAGGATAATGAGGGCTATTCATAAGAAGTCAGTATCCATAACAGTGACTGGTATTCATATCGGTTTGAGTTAGAGCTAAAGAAATTGTTTGCAGATACCCATCAACGTGGCATTTGTGGATGGCTGGGAATTAACAATAGTACATTCATTCATTCATTGGCAGTCCCTCATAGACAAGGATGACTCTCTTCCACTTTCAGGGTGTGTCCAGAGGTGGCTGTACAGCTACAGCAGACACTGTTACACTTGGGACAGGAGTTGGTCATGGGAAGGGCTGTGTGGGACATTGGTGTGGTAGTGCACTCCTTTTTGCTGTTTTTGCCTGGCTTCCACTTTTTCCCAGTGGCAAGTCTTGAGGTGCTTGACCCCTTTCTGGATGATCCTCCTCCACTTTGGACGATCCTGGGCCAGTGATTCCCAGGTGTCTGTGGGAATGCTGCACTTTGGCAGCGAGGCCTTATGGGTATCACTTAAGCGCTTCGTCTGTCCACCTGCTGCTCACCTGCCATTTCGAAGCTGGGAGTAAAGCACTTACTCGGGGAGTCTCGTGTTCATCATGCGGATGATGTACCCAGCCCTTCGCAGCTGATCCAAGATGGTCAGTGCCTTAATGGTGGGGACATTTGGCCTGGTCAAGGACACTGGTGTTGGTGCAACTTGCTTCCCAACGGATTCACAGGATTTTGCGCAGGCAGCATTGATGGTATGCTCCAGTGCCTTGAGGTGTCTGCTGTAGACAGTCCATGTCTTAGAGCCAAGTACGAGGACAGGAACCATAACAGCTCTATATACCATGATCTCGGTGTCAGATCTGATGTTGTTGTTCACAAATGCCCTTTTCCTCAGGTGGCGCTAACCAGGCGGCAGCCATTGTCATTACCATGGCTACCCTGTCATCTTGGAGCTGGCGAAGGATGGTGACAAACTTCATGGTGCAACCAAACCAGAGAAGGACACTCCATAATGCTGTCGATTGATGGTGTAAGGTCGAAGGAGGTCAGGTACAGGAGGAGGCTCTTTTCCCTGCATTTCTCCTGCAGCCGTCACACGGTGAAAATCATGCCCGTTGTGCCCCTCTGTGGCCGAAAGCCACACTGCGACTCCGTGAGAGGCCCAAACCCGGCCCACTGGTTCTTACAGCCCCCTACTCCATTGATCTTACAACAGCACATTTCCTGTCGCATAACCTACATCCTGGAAAAACCGTTGTAAAGAACGAAGTAGATGTGCTTACTTAGACTGCCTGTCCTCCTGACGCACAATAAATATGGTATCTTATCTGTTTTAAGCAGATTTTATTTGTTGCGTGATTCAAACTTTAAATAAGGCAATCACAACTTTTAGGTTTATGCAAGACCTTAAATGAATGTAAATGTTTAAGCATTGATTTTTACCCTGTGATTGAGCTAGCACAGCTGCAGGGGGCGCACTCACTGCACTAGCTGTTGCTGTGCTTATTACGCCACTGCCAGTGAGCCAGCAAGTAGCTTCCTGCATCAAAGAACACAACTACCTGTAGCAATGAACAATTCAAAAGATGTTTTTTACAAGCATACTAAAACCATTTATCCATAAATACTGATAAAATGCATTCTTTTTCAAGGACTTCTCTGATGTGTACAGTCTTAAATTTGTGATCGCATTCTGACAACCAAATATGATGGTGAAGGAGTGCAGTTTTTAAGAGGACATGAAACCCTAGAACATCAGTTAAAAGTCTAGGATTGAGATTTGCTGAGTGCCCCACTCTCAACCTTTGGCCATCCCAAAACAGTGTGGATTTTTACTGAGAGTACAGTTCAGCTGACAGTGCAACCTTTGAACTGTTTCCATTGTATGCACTAAACAACCCAGTGCTTCTTGATATTTCTCCATCATTCTACATCATTCCTGAAAGACAGTTATGACAACATGCTACGTAACATATATAACTGTGGAGTCTCACCCAGTCACACTGTTTCTCGCACCGTTAATGCAGGCAGACGTGCTGTAACTGGAGAAGAGACTGGGGATCATTCAGCAAGTGAAAGAACGGCTGATTGTGGAAAATAGTGAGCTCCCAGCTTTTCGGGTGCTGCACCGGAGGTTTTGCAGAAGAACATGGAAAGGATGAGAGGTGTCCTTTATCCACGGGGGCGCAAAAGGAGCACATCAGGCGAAGGCACAGGAAACAGTTAGCCACAGAGATCGATGCCATCAATTCAGCTTCAAGGATCTGTGCTAGAGATAAAAGGTACTGCAGATGCTGGAGAATCCGAGATAACAAGCATGGGGCTGGATGAACACAGCAGGTCAAGCAGCATCATAGGAGCAGGAAAACTTGACGTTTCGGGCCTAAACCCTTCATCAGAAATGGGGGAGGGGAAGAGGGTTCTGAAATAAATAGGGAGAGAGGGGGAGGCAGATAGAGGATGGATAGAGGAGAGGATAGGTGGAGAGGAGGCAGACAAGTCGAAGAGGCGGGGATGGAGCCAGTAAAGGTGAGTGTAGGTAGGGGGGTAGGGAGGAGATAGGTCAGTCCAGGGAGGACGGACAGGTCAAGGGGGTGGGATGATGTTAGTAGATAGGAGATGGGGGTGTGGCTTGGGGTGAGAGGAAAAACAGGTTAGGGAGGTGGAGATGAGCTGGGCTGGTTTTGGGATGCGGTTGGGGGAGGGGAGATTTTGAAGCTTGTGAAATCCACATTGATGCCATTGGGCTGCAGGGTTCCCAGGCTGAATCTGGACCTCTCTGTCTCCATCTCGGGCAACCACCTAGAGACAGATGTCCATTTCAAGCCCACTGACTCCCACAGCTACCTGGAATACACCTCCTCCCACCCACCCTCCTGCAAAAATGCCATCCCCTATTCCCAATTCCTTCGCCTCCACCGCATCTGCTCCCAGGATGAGACATTCCAATCCCGCACATCTCAAATGTCCTCATTCTTCAAGGACTGCAACTTCCCCCCAACAGTGGTCGAGAACGCCCTCGACCGTGTCTCCCGCATTTCCCGGAACACATCCCTCACGCCCCGTCCCCGCAACAATAACCAAAAAAGAATCCCCTTCGTCCTCACATACCACCCCACGCATCATACTCCGACACTTCCGCCATCTGCAATCAGACCCCACCACCAAAGACATTTTTCCCTCCCCACCCTTATCTGCCTTCCGGAGGGACCTCCGCGACTCCCTTGTCCACTCCACACTCCCCTCCAGCCCCACCACACCCGGCACTTTTCCTTGTAACCGCAGGAAGTGCTACACCTGCCCCCACACCTCCTCCCTCACCCCAATCCCAGGCCCCAAGAAGACTTTCCACATCAGGCAGATGTTCACCTGCACATCTGCCAATGTGGTATACTGCATCCGCTGTACCCGTTGTGGCTTCCTCTACATCGGGGAAACCAAGCGGAGGCTTGGGGACCGCTTTGCAGAACACCTGCGCTCAGTTCGCAACAAACAATTGCACCTCCCAGTCGCGAACCATTTCAACTCCCCCTCCCATTCCTCAGATGACATGTCCATCCTTGGCTTCCTGCAATGCCACAGTGATGCCACCCGAAGGCTGCAGGAACAGCAAATCATATTCAGCCTGGGAACCCTGCAGCCCAATGGCATCAATGTGGATTTCACAAGCTTCAAAATCTCCCCTCCCCCAACA
>JAHRHZ010000061.1:3739086-3783944 GCA_024137785.1 Ginglymostoma cirratum | reverse complement strand
CCCCTTGACCTGTCCGTCCTCCCTGGACTGACCTATCTCCTCCCTACCCCCCTACCTACACTCACCTTTACTGGCTCCATCCCCGCCTCTTCGACTTGTCTGCCTCCTCTCCACCTATCCCCTCCTCTATCCATCCTCTATCCGCCTCCCCCTCTCTCCCTATTTATTTCAGAACCCTCTTCCCCTCCCCCATTTCTGATGAAGGGTTTAGGCCCGAAACGTCAAGTTTTCCTGCTCCTATGATGCTGCTTGACCTGCTGTATTCATCCAGCCCCACGCTTGTTATCAAGGATCTGTGCCATGAGTTTAATGACCACACAGGAATGGTCAAGGTCCTTGCATTAGCACTTTAAGAGTGAGATATCCTAATAAGCCAAAGAGCAGAATGTACAACTGTATGCGCAGTCTAGTAAGAGGCATGCCAGCAAAAAGTTGCATCTGCAGTTATTTGTAGTTGCAAGTTGTAGTCCCAGTTGTCAATAAATCTTTTCAAGTAAACTGAATCTGGTTTATGATAACGTAAGAAAACATGACAAAAGTCAATTAATGCACTGTCAAATGCTATATCCTACCAACTCACACTAACATCAGTCATTGCTCAATTCACCACCATCACACACCTAGCAGTAATTTTAGCAATCAAGATTCATGCCAACATTATACTGCTCACCGCAGGCTCACACACACATTGTGTGGCCACAAGCTTCACAACCACAGCTCACAGTTAGCACATTCTACTGCCCAGAGGGAGGAACCAATAATACTTGCAAATGATGCATACTGGTCTGACTTGTTTATGTCACAATAGTGCTCCAACAACTGATACATTCATAAACAAGTATTACACTTTATTTTCCTCTGGTCAGTTATGTAATCATTGTACCCATGTCAATTAAACAGTTTTTTAAAAACTTTTCCTAAGGTCTGTTGTCCAGGATTGCTCACAATATCCCAGTTGTGAAGAGCTGAAATATGGCTTCTATGCCCGTGCATTAAATTCCTCTTCATATAAAGGCCAGATTTTTTTGGTTATTTTCTGGACCTGTTCATGACAATTCAATGTATCTGGGTTCCAAAATTTCGAGCTTTACATCATTTAGCATGTATCCTGTTGTACCCTTTTTAGGTCTAAAATGGATGACCACACATTTGCTTATGTATTGAAATTCATTTCCCACAGTTTTGCTTCATCACTTAATTTATCAGTAGTTCTTTGTAATGTAATGCTACCCTCTACACTATACAGAATGCAGCATGTCTTCATGCCATTGGCACATTTGGATGTGTGTCTTTCTATCCCATGATCAAACTGTTGTTTGGTTGACACCCCAACATGAATCCTCTAAGAACATTAATCTGACTTTGACAGCCTGCCAATTGGATTGCTTGTCCTTTATCCCTACTCAGTCCCTTTTTAACTCAGCCAATTTTCAACCCAAACAAATAAGTTGCCTTTTATTCCAGGAGCTTTAACCTGACCTGAACTTTGGAGTCAAGTGCACAATTCATAAATTTTCAGATGATATCAAATTGCAGATATTCAATGCCAAGTGATATTGGAACCAAGTACTGGGGGTTGTTATTAAATTTGCAGAATGGTCAAATGATTGGCAAACAAAGTCCAACAAAGATAAATGTGAGATAGTACATTTTGGTAGTAAGAACAGGGAGGTCGCTGGAATGTGCAGGTATAGACAGGGCAGAGGAACAAATCCAACAATCATTAAAAGTTGTGACACCAGTTTACGAGGCCACAAAAACGAAAGGCAAACTGGACACCAGGCTTGCTTCTCGAGGGATAGCATTTAAATTTAGGGAAGTTATGCCACACCAAAGGATAGACGGGATTTAAAAGCTAAAGTTCTGAATTGGAGGAAGGCCACTTTTGATGGTGCTAGGCAAGAACGTTTTCAAAAGTTGATTGGGGGTCAGATGTTCACAGGTAAAGGAACAGCTGGAAAATGGGAAGCATTCAAAAATGAGATAATGAGAGTCCAGAGACAATATGTGCCTGTTCAGGTGAAGGGCAAGGCAGGTAGGTGTAGGGAATGCTGGATGACTAGGGAAATTGAGGTTTTGGAAAAGAAAAGAGGGAAGCATATATCCAGTATAGACAGCAGGGATTGAGTGAATCCCTAGAAGAGTATGAAGGCAGTAGGAGTATACTTAAAGGGAAACCAGGAGGACAAAAAGGGGATATGAAACAACTTTGGCAAATAGAGTTAAGGAGAATCCAAAGGGATTCTACAGATACATTAAGAAAAAAGGGTAATAGGGAGACAATAGAGCCCCTTAAAGATCCGCAAGTCCTCCTGTGTGTGGAACTGCAGGACATGGGAGAGATACTAAATGTATTTTGCGTCAGTGTTTACTGCGGAGAAAGAAATGGAAGATAGAGAACGTAGAGCAATAAATAGCGACATCTTTAAAAAAATGCCCATATTATGGAAGAGGAGGTAATGAACGTCTTAAAATGCATAAACGTGGATAAATTCCTTATACCTGATCAGGTGTACCCTAGAACCTTGGAAAGCGAAGGAAGTGATTGCTGGGCCCCTTGCTGAGATATTTGTATCATCAATAGTCACAGGTGAGGTGCTGTAAGACTGGAGGTTGTTTAACGTGGTGCCACTATTTAGGAAAGGTGGAAAGGAAAAGCCAGGGAACTTTAGACTAGCGAGCCTGATATCAGTGGTGGGCAAGTTGTTGGAGGGAATCCTGAGAGACAGGATTTACATGTATTTGGAAAGGCAAGGACAGATTAGGGGTAGTCAACATGGCTTTGTGCATGGGAAATTATGTTTCACTAACTTAATTTTTTGAAGAAGCAACGAAGAGGATTGACAAGGACAGGACAATGGACGTGATCTATATGGACTTCAGTAAGGTGGTTGACAAGATTGCTCATGGTAGACTGGTTAGCAAGATTAGATCACAATGGAATAGAGGGAACACTAGCTATTTGGATACGGAACTGGTTCAAAGGTAGAAGACAGAAGGTGATGGAGGTTTACTTTTCAGACTGGAGGCCTGTGACAAGTGGTGTGCCACAAGGATCAGTGCTGGGTCCACTGCTTTTTGTCATTTGTGTATATGATTTGCACATGAACATAGGAGGTATGGTTAGTAAGTTTGCAGATGCCACCAAAATTAGAGGTGTAGTGGACAGTGAAGAAGGTTACCTCAGAATACAACAGAATCTTGATCAGATGGGCCAATGAGCTGAGGTTGGCAGATGGAATTTAGTTTAGATAAATGTGAGGTGCTGCATTTTGGAAAGGCAAACCAGGGCAGGAGTTATATACTTAATTGTAAGGTCCTGGGGAGTGTTGCTGAACAAAGAGACCTTGGAGTGCAGGTTCATAGTTTCCTGGAAGTGGAGTCCCAGGTAGATAGGATAGGGAAGGCGGCATTTGGTATGGTTGCCTTAATTGGTCAGTGCATTTTGTATGGGGAGTTGGGAAGTCATGTTGCAGCTGTACAATACATTGGTTAGGCCACTTTCGGAATATTGCATTCAATTCTGGTTTCCCTCCTATAGGAAGGATGTTGCGAAACTAGAAATGGTTCAGAAGAGATTTATGACGATGTTGCCCGGGTTGGAGCGTTTGAGCTATAGGGAGACACTAAATAGCCTGGGGTTATTTTCCCCGGAGCATCAGCGGCTGAACAGTGGCTTTATAGAGGTTTATAAAATCATGATGGGCATGGATAGGTCAAATGACCAAGGTCTTTTTCCTGGGGTGGGGTAGTTCACAACTAGACAGCGTAGGTTTAAGGTGAGAGGGGAAAGATATAAAAGGGACCTAAGGGGCAACTTATTCATGCAGATGTTGGTGCACGTATGGAAGGAGCTGCCAGATGAAGTGGTGGAGGCTGGTACAATTATAATTACAACACTTAAAAGACATCTGGAGGGTATATGAATAGGAAGGTTTACAGGGATATGGGTCAAATGCTGGCAAATGTGACTCGATTTATATAGGATACCTGGTCAGTATGGACAAGTTGGACTGAAGGGTCTGTATCCGTACTGTATATCTCTATGACTCTGTCTCTGTACTGGATGTTGGTTACATCATATACACCATTTGTTTGGAAATAAAGGCCAACGTTCCATTTGAACTTGGATAATTTGCATGGATCTTTGTGATTCATGGACAAGGACTCTCAAATCTGTTCTGTAGCCTTCTGCAATTTTTCTCCATTTAAATAACATGCAGCTCCTCTTATTGTTCCTGCCAAAGTGCATAGGCTCACGTTTTCCCACATTATATTCCATGGCCAGATGTTTTCCTACTCAATTAACCTGCCTTTTTTTATTTGACTTATTGTCAGATGTACCCAAGTACAGTGAAAAGCTTTGTTTACGAGCAGTACAGGCAGATCATAGTATTCAAGGATGACAGATCATAGGGTGAAAAAAACTCTTGGACAGAGTGAAGCATAGCACACAGGTTATGTAAGTAAAGTTATGCCACACAGGATGTAAGTAAGGCAAGATTAACGTTAACAAGATCAGCATTATTTGGAATTAGACAGCCCATTCCTCAGTCTAATAACAGCAGGAAAGAAGGTGTTCTTGAACTTGCTGTTGCCTGTGTTCAAGCTTTTGTATCTTCTGCCTGACAGAAGAGGTCGTAGGAGAGTGTTTCCAGGGTGGGAGGGGTCTTTGCTGATGTTGGCAGCCTTTCCAAAGGCAATGAGATGTGTAAATAGGAGAGGAGGTTGGCTTCCAAGATGGTCTGGGCTGTGTACACCATCTCCTGTAATTTCTTATGGTCCTGGGCGGAGCAGTTGCCATACAGGCCGTTATGCACCCAGACAGTATGCTTTCAATAGGATATCTGTAGAAGTTGGTGAGGGTCCTTCTGGACAAATTTCCTGAGCCGCCTGAGGAAGAAGAGGCGTTGTTGCTTCTTCTGGCAATCACATCTACGTGGGAAGTCCAGACAGATTGTTGGTTGTCGCCACTCTGAGTAACTTAACACTCTTGACCCTCTCCACCTCATCTCTGCTGATGTGGATGGGGACATGTTCTCCTTTTTTCCAGAAGTCAATGATCAGTTGTTTAGTTTTGCCGACATTGAGAGAGAGGTTGTTATCATTGCACCACGTCACCAAGTCCTCTATCTCCTTTCTGTACTCTGATTCATCGTTGTTTGATATCTGTCCTGTCATGGTGGTGACGTCAGCAAACTTGTCGATGGCATTCGTACAGAAGTTGGCAATACAGTCAGCGACGTACAGGGAGTAAATGGGGTGCTGAGACACATCCTTGGGGGTCTCCAGGGTTGAGTGCTATTCTGGAGGTGGTGCAGTTGTCTATCTTTTACTGATTGTGGTCTATGGGTCAGGAAACTGAAGATCAAGTAGCAGAGGGTGAAGCTGAGACCTAGGTCTCGGAGTTTTGATATCAGTCTGGGAGAGATAATGGTGTTGAAGGCGGAGCTGTAGTCAACGAGCAGGAGTCTGATATAGGTGTCTTTGTTGTCCAGGTGTTCCAGGGATGAGTGCAGGGCTGGGGAAACAGTGTCTGCTGTGGACCTGTTACATTGGTAGGCAAATTGCAGGGGATCGAGGTAGGCTGGCAGACTAGAGCTGATGTGGGCCATGATCAGTGTCTCGAAGCACTTCATGATCATGGAGGTCAGACCCACTGGGTGACGGTGATTAAGGCACGTTGCGTGTGATTGTGGTCTTCTCGAAGCAGGTAGGGACTTCGGCTTGTAAGAAGAAGAGCTTGCACATTCTCCCTCTGCACACTCTTTGTGTCATCCTCACCACTTGCTTTCCCATCTATTGTTATGTCATCACAAACTTGGCAATAGGACATTTGCTTTCCTCATCCAAGTCATTAATATATATTGTAAATAATTGTAGCCCCACCACTGATCTCTGTGGCACTCCACTGAAACTGCATTCCACTCATCTTGCAGAAGCTGCCACCCTTCCCATTATCCCCACTCTCTGACTTCTAATAGTTAGCCAATCATCTATCCATATATTACCAATCCTCTATCCATCAAGAAAGAGGAAGGCATTGATCTTATTCACGTCAAGAAGCAAGACCGAGTATGATTACCACAGGATGTGGGTCAGGGATAACTGTACTAAATCGAAACTTCACAGAATTGTACAGCAGTTCCACGAATGGTAGAGGCCCGTCTTCTCGCGGAAATTCCTAATGTGTTAATAGATCCTTTAAGACTAATAATCAGGATGTTGTTACATTAATAATGAGTGTGCATACTTTATTAATCTGTACAATTATCTATAATAATTTTCAATAATCAGTTGCCTATTGCATCAATATTGATACTATTGCATCACTTAATTGCATCACAGTAATGGGACAGCACAGTGGCTCAGTGCTGTCACACAGCACCGGGGACCTAGGTTCAATTCCAGCCTCACGTGAGTGTCTGAATGGAGCTCGCACATTCTTCATGCGTCTGTATGGGTTTCCTCTGGGTACGCCAGTTTTCTCCCACAGTCCAAAGATGTGGAGGGTTAGGAGGACTGGCCATACTAATTTTTAAAAAATCGTTCATGGGGTGAGGATGTCACTGGCTAGGCAGCATTTATTGCCCATCCGTAATTGCTCAGGGGACAGTTAAGAGTCAAGCACATTGCTGTGGGTCTGGAGTCACATGTAGGCCAGACTAGGTAAGGATAGCAATTTCCTTCGCTAAAGGACATTGGTGAACCAGATGGGGTTTTCCATCAATCGACAATGGATTTACAGTCATCATTAGGCACTTAATTCCAGATATTTGTTGAATTTAAATTCCACCATCTGCCATGGCAGTATTTGAACACAGGTCCCAGAGCATTATCTGGGTCTCTGGATCAAAAGTCCAGCCATAATACCACCAGGACGAATTGCCTTGTAGTGTCCAGAGTTGTGCAGGCTAGGTGGATTAGCCAAAGTAAATGTGGGGTAACGGGGTTAAGGTAGGTAGGGGAGTGGGTTTGAGTGGGATGCTCATTGGAGGGGGGGTAGACTTGATGGGCTGAACAGCCTGCTTCCACACTGTAGGGATACTATGATAATAACAGGGATACTCGTTCGCTAATGAGAGATTCCTATGCATTCATAATAAGAGCTCTATCATTATATTGTAACTTCATCATTCAGGATCACATGCTTTTTCATCAATATCACCCGCACTAAATTCCCGGTCTCTCACGGCCCTCTTCACCTCAAGTCCTAAAAGTACCACCAGCCTTCCTAACCCTCCATTTTCACCGTACGGTCATACCACCTGTGAGACTATGAGTCACACAGGGAAAAGGTTTGCGAAGCACTGTGCCATTACTAACTCCAATATCATTGTTATCGTCGAAGAAGGTCTGACAGAGAATGAAGGCGCGACTGAGCTCCCTTCCCTTAATTATTTCGTATTCGTGAAAAGGAAGTTTGAATCCAGTAAACGGCATTTATATCAGTTAAGCGGTGCATAGTTAAGCCCATGCAATTGTGAAAAATTTAGCAATTTTAACCTAACTCATTATGATCCAATAAAAAAGCATATTTAAAGACATAGAAAATACGGATTGAAGAGAAGTATGTTTTGAAAATTCCATAACAAAGAATTGGTATAGGACTTGCTGTTACTTAACATTTAGACCCAAATACAACAAAAGGCGAGAAATTCACGTGTTTCCTTTACAAAGGGGCGGAGCTATAGTTCAGTTCTAAAATTTTATAATCTGCTACCGGAAACGGGGAGGAAACTTGAATGAAATATGAGAACAGATGTGATATTTCTGTCCCATCGATTGCACTGGGAATGGACATTCCGCAGCACTTAACCGTTTTGTCTCGGTGCAAGTTTCCAGGAAATTCCAGATCAGTACTGAGGCGGGCTGTAAATCCCCAATCACACGCTTAGAGACCAGGTGAGAGCAGGGAATTAAACCTGGGACCCTTTTTGGGGTTGACCACGGGGTGGGGGTCATTTCATATTTAGTGGCTTCGTTCGTGGGTCAGCCTTGTTTATAATAACTTCAATGCTGAAGTAGGGAAACTGCTACATGAAATTAACTGGACGAACTCAATTTCTAAAACAAAGGATAAAAATCTGATTTTTCACGAGGGCGAAAATCTGGGTATGAACTTTGCCTGAAATGCTTGTTGGCCATTACCGAGCTTGTCCAATTTTCCAGGTAGGTCTATTTATTCCTGAATTCACTGCCCGTGGACTTAGCAGCAGCCAATAAGGTCGAACCTTTCTGAATTTTCCTGAATGTTGAAATGGAGAAAGGTGGCTGTTGTTTTAAAATAGAAACAGGCTGCTTTCAAAAGGTTGAAGTATTGAACTGCGGAGCATTTCAGTCCAAGGCAGCACGGTGGGTGTGACACTCCTGTTAAATGACTGGGAATTTCCAAAACGTCAGACTGCGAGTTTAGAACAGAGGAGTTTTTTTTCTCTCTCTCCCCGACGTAATATGAGCAGTAAGTGTGAATGTGTGGTGCATATTAGTAGGAAGGAGGTACACAAGTCAGATCAAAAGCTCATATTTCTTAGAGTTACAGACGCTTTAAAATCGAATCGATCCTGGACAATGATTAAGGAGAAATAATTATAAATTACAGATAATGTAACAGTGCTGGGGCATCGCTGTTTAGCTCTCCTGTCCTTAGACCTCGTTGAACAGGTAAGACTTTATCTCGCTTTCTGTGCGTGTGTGTGTACATAGACAAATAACTTTTTACGGACTCTTATGGTGTAGTGGAAATGTCCCTACTTCTGAGCCAGGAGGCGCCGGTTCTCGTCGCAAGTTATCCAGAGACGTGTAATAACATCTCTGAAAAGGTTGGTTAAAAATACAAAAATATCTACACGGGTAATGTATCTGATAAATGACATACTTGTTTGTTTCATTCCGCCAAAAAAAAGTAAACTTCGAGCTCTTTATATTGAAATGGTCCTAGTTTTAGCTTCTCTGACAAACAGGATGGTGTTATTACCCTGTAATAAATGTATGGTTCTACCTAGGATTTACCAGTAAATCAGCAGATTGAAATGGACACGTGGTTCATTGGTTGACGAAGTTCCGTTTGACCATATATTAAGGCATATGAACTGGGAGACGAGAGGGAAGCAAAAGGCAAAACAGAGTCAGTGCAACCGGACTGTTATTTGTGGTTTTAATAGAAAACTCCATCACAGCATGTTTTAAAAAGGTCAACTCAAATGAATCAGCTCAGACGTAGCTTATCTCCTTGAAATAAAAACAGAAATGCTGGAAAAACAGTACTCAGCAGATTTGACAACATCTGTGGAGAGAGAAACGAGAGTTTAACCTTTTTAGGTTGATGACCTTTTGGTGAAAAATTCTTTTCACTTTTGACTTTGTGCTTGTGGATATTACATCACTGAATATGTTGAAGGGCACCCACTAGGTTTAAGACCAAAACACTCTGTCTCTGTGAATCCAAAGTATAGGAGAACTCTGGGATGTGGAGGGCTTACTTTGGCCTCTATTTCCTCTTCTTATGAAAATGTTGGGTTTTTAAAAAATTATTTTTGTCTGTTTTAAACCTTTTTTTTTGTTTCTTTTTCTTTTCCTTTCCTTGTCTCTTCAAAGGTGTTGACTTTTGGTGGGATATGATTTCTGCAATCCAGCCTTATCCAAGTGGTTTATCTTCATGCAAGAGCATAACAAATTGAAAATTCTGAATAAAGTACCACAAGGTATCACAAATTGAAACTTGGAAGTTGCTCTCAGCAAATGTAGCAGTAATATACTCATTATATCCAATCTGATTCAGTGTGTGAGGCGTCCTTGCTGGATGGTGATTGGTGTATTATCTATCTATTTTGCCCTGAGATGTGGTAAGAGAAGCAAAAGTTGTGTTGTAGTGATATTTACCAACATGCCCTGCCTTAAGCTTATAGCATGAGGCTTTGTATCCTTGTTGAGACACACAAGTTTCTCATCTGCACGGAAGATAATGTTGAAAGTAACTCGATCGAATAGTGATGCTGAGAGCAGGTTAATCTCCTTTTTTGCAAGGAAATTGTCTAAAATACAAAACTCTAGAAATGACACGTCTCCTGTTGCTCATTATAGCAATGTTATCCAGAATAATCTTTTATTTTGTCAAATATATATTTGACCAAATGATTAATGGCAATAAGGATACAGGTTACATAAAGTAAACAAATCTCTTCCTCAAATAGTTGAATGCAATTCATCATTTCAGTGTCAAAATGTTTAGTTGCAATCGCAGTGTCCTGATATTATATGGATATTTAGGTTGTGTTGTAACACCCTGTGTACCCATTACCAGATGATCCAGTAATACAGGTATATGAAATAGTATCTGGTGACATGAGGTCATAGGGAGTTGGAGGCATTGTACTTTCCAAGAGATTAGTGTTTTTTTTGTAGTTGAGAGACAGATTAGAAAGTGTCACATGGAATCTATGACATCTTTATTTAATTTGAATTGCTGTCTTGTAGCAGTGTTGGCTACCTATTAGATTATAGTAGGTATCAGCTAACATTTTGTTTCTCGTTCTTTACGTTGTCTAATTTGAGACAAATTGAGGACCTGTTATGGTACAGATCTTAGATCTGTATTTGATAAATATGATTTACAGATTGAGTTTTAACATTCACATCAAATGTTAGGAGAGTGAATCATCTGCAAGATTGAAATGTTCTGAAAATGTATTTATATGAATTTGAAAGTTGATTTTGCATTAGATTACTGTTTTGCAGCAACCACGATGAATCCCCAGCATTCGGATGTTAATTCCTGGAAATGAACTTGTGCTTGTTCTGTTTAAGATGCATTCAGATTACTAATCTGAATTATACTTGTATATCCAAAATTACTACTTCCTTTTTACCAAAAAAAAGTCATAGACTTGTATCAGCTAAGTTGAACTTGATTTGAAAGAGTTTGCCTGGACATATTTGCATTGTTTAGAGAAATGAAAACCTCATTCTAAAAATGCATATTGCATTAATTATTGTGTTCCTTTCTAAACAAAAAATGACCCTCCCCACTTTCTCCTGTGAAGGAATGATCTCTTCCTGGAACATTTTGATAGGCTTTGGTACTTCCTCCAGCTGGCCATTCATTTAATGTCTTGTGAATGTAAAAGATGCAGCTTATTCAATTGCAGAGGTTAGCAAAGTCATACTCCATCCTATTTACACAGAGTGTCCAATATCCACACTAGTTGTTGGGTGAAAATCAGATCGGAAAATTCAGGGTGTTTTGTTTATTCACGTAAAATGTAATCCAAGTGTCTAGGCCCAAAATGTCAGCCTTCCTGCTCCTCTGATGCTGCTTGGCCTGCTGTGTTCATTCAGCTCTACACCTGGTTATCCGCAGTACCCATTGACTGTTTTGGAATAAAATGAATGACAGTGGGTGGCAGATTCTGTTTAAAGCAGTTAATTGCCACCTTCTCATGGGTCAATTTGACTATATTTTCCTATAACTTCTCAAATAAACCCAAGGGACAAAATTTGCTGTTATTTCTCTCAGGGAAAAATATTAATCGAGTCATTTGATCATTTTACCACAAATTACCTTATGATTTTGGTACTTTTTCTGCCAGTCAAGTGGTGAAATTCTACATGTGCCATCCAACTACAAAATCAAAATGTCTGCAATAATATTGGGTTTTTTTTTTGAACATTTGAGAATTAATGCGAAAAAATGTCAAATTTGCATACCTTAAGGTTTTCACAAGTAGCAGTCTATAAATCAAATACTTAATTAATGATTTGATACTAACTAATTGTGTTTGATGTTTCACCCCGTTCAATATCTGGCCTACTTACAGTGGAAAATTTTCGAATTTATACGTTGAATTATAATGGGTTGGTTGATGTTTGTCACAATTTTGCTTTCCTTCTAAAATGCTTTAAAACGAAGGCTGCATTAATCGGCAACACCACTGCTAGGTGGAATGTTGCAGTCCTCGAGTGCAAAAGGTGAGTGTTGCACCTGACTGACTATGGCAAAAATGCCTGTCTGTTCCAGCAAAATTCATTCGAAGCAGGAAACGTGTACCCGATGACAAGTTTCGAGCCTTGTCCTCTTTCCTTGGGTGTCACAGTTCTTTAATTTTGTCTTTAACCTCTCCTGCCCATGTTTATAGTCACTCCTTCAAATGTCCATTATCTTGGTCAAATCACACAAGACGGTCTCTGACTACCTCACTTTATCTTGCAATGCTCACATTTCATAATTGCTTTGAACCCATTTTTGCTTCTATGTAGCACAAGTTATTCCCAGCCAAATCCAGACTTTGGTACTTCATTCACCATGATCAATCTGTGGAAGTCTAATTGTTCTAAATAATCCCATTACTGTAGTGTCTTTGCCAGTAAAATTTGTACTCTCTCCAATGGTGGTCACTTCCTCTGTTACCCCCCATCCTCATTCCCACAAGTCCAAAGAGTACAAATGTGAGCATACAGCTATAGTACTAGCATCCTGCGACCTATCGAGACCAATCGGAACTGGTGAGTGAGACTGACATGTTGAATCTGTCAAAGAAAGTATTCTGAGTAGGCTGGCTGGATATGTTCAACAGTGGCAGATAGAATTTAACCCTGAAAAGGGTGAAGTGATGCATTTTGGGGGCATGAATATATGCACAAGGAACAAAATTGTGCCACCAAGACCTTTGAGCATGCTCCACTATTCAATAAGGTCATAGTTAACTTGATTTTCATGTTAACTGCAACTCTCTGCATTCTTGCATGATTCTAATCCCTCCCCATTTCCCCCCAACACCCCAGCAAGCGCCTGGATGATCTCTGGTCCCACTTGGTCATAACGAATCTTTACCTCCTGCCTTTAAAAATATTCGAAGATTCTGCATCTATGGTATCAGAGGTGAGGTGGCAAGACAGACTCAGAACTGACTTAGTCATAGGTGACAGGAAGGTAGTGATGGAAGGATGCTTTTCGGAATGAAGGGTTGTGACTGGTGACAGAAATCAGAACTGAGACCTGTGCTTTTCATTGTCTACATAAATGATTTCGAGGAGAATGTAACTGGTCTAATTAGTAGGTTTACGGATGATACAAAAATTAGAATTGCGGATAGTGAGAGGGATTGTCAAAACATACAGCAGGATACAGATCAGTTGGAGGCATGGGCAGACAAATGTGAGGTGATGCATTTTGGAAGGTTAAGTACAAGTGAAAATTATACAGTGAATGGCAGAACTCCTAGGAGTATTGATATGTAGAGAGATCTGGGGTGTGCAGGTCCACAGATCACTGAAGATGGCAGTGCAGGTGGATAAGCTAGTGAAAAAGGCTTATGGCATGCTTGCTTTCGTTGGAAGGGGCATTCAGAATAACTTGTTATGTTGCAGCTTTATAGAATTTTAGGTAGGCCACACTTGGAATATTGTGTTCAGTTCTGGTCACCACACCAGCAGAAGGATGTGGATGCTTTGGAGAAGTACAGAAAAGGTTTACCAGGGTGTTGCCTGGTATGGGGGATTTTAGCTATGAAGAAAAGTTGGATAAACTGGGTTTGGTTCCACTGAAATGCAGAACGGAGGTTGAGGAGCAACCTGCTAGAAGTTTATAAGATTGTGAATGGCATGGATAAAGTGGAAAGTATGAGCCCCAGCCCCGCCCCAGAGTGAAGGGATCAATTACTAGGGGACACAAGTTCAAGGTGCAGTTGTGGGGGGTGGGGGAAGAGAAGGTTTAAAAGAGATGTGCGAAAAACTTGCCTCGCACAAAGGTTGGTGGGTGTCTGGAACTCGTTGCCGGAGGAGGTAGTGGAAGCAGACACAGTAGCAGCATTCAAGAAACATCTGGACAAATACATGAATAGGAAGGGAATAGAGGGATATGGATCCAGTAAGTGATGACAGTTTTAGTAAGGAAGGGCAAAATGTGTTGGCATTGGCTTGGAGGGCTGAAGGGCATGTTCCTGTACTGTATTGTTCTTTGTTCATCCACTGGCTTTAAAGAAGTGAATTCCAAAGACACTCAACCCTCTGAGGAAAAACATTTTTTCATCTTCCTCTGTCTTAAATGGTGATCCAATAATGCTATATTTTTAAGCTATGATCCCTAATTCTTGAGACATAACAAATTGAGGGAGTTCATAATGAATGGTAGGACCCTAACAAGTGGAGAGGATCAGAGGAATCTTGGTGTGCTTGTCCGTGGTTCCTTGAAAGCAGCAGGATAGATAGATAAGGTGATTTAAGAAATACCATGGTATATTTGACTTTAATTGTCAAAGAGGTTATAATTGCACTGTATTTAATAATAGTTAAGCCAATGTTCAGTTTTAGTTGTCACCCTATAAGAATGATGTGATTGCACGAGAAAGGGTGCAGAGAGGCTTCATCAGGATATTGTCTGGATGGACTATTTCAGCTATAAAGACTGATTGGATAGACTGGGATTGTTTCTCTTGGAGCAGAGAAGCACAAAGTTGATGTGCAAAGTTCTGAGGGGATAGATAGGGATGAAAGGCTCTTCCTATCTTCGAAGGGTCAACAACCAGGGGTACAGTTTTTAAATTAAGAAGCAGGAGGTTTAATGGGGATCTGAGGATTTATTTTCACTTGGGGGGTGGGGGGGGTGCGGTGTTAGCAGCAGCATGGTGGGTATCTGGAATTCTCTTGTCTGAAAGGGTCTCGGAGATAGGAACCTTCAACACATTTAAGTGGTATTTAGATGAGCACTTGAAACACCGTAGCACACAAAGCTATGAGCCAAGAGAAGGAACCTGGGATTAAACTAGATGCCTAATGACCGGTGTTGATACATGGGGTTGAAGGGTCTTTTACCACTCTGTTAGAGTTTTGAGTCTATGAATTTAACAGCCCCGTGGTCGTCAAAATAACAAATTTCTACGTTGATTCCTGAGACTTTAGTAATCGCTGAATGGAAAGCTGCTCCTTGGACTCTGGCAGTTTCCAGGAAATTCTCCAGTGAGATCAGAGGGACATAAGTGAGGTGATGCTTGCTAAAGACAGGAGGAAGAGACCAGCCTCTCAAACCAGTTAAGTGTGCCCCTTAAAGCAGTACCTCAAAAGGTGCAAGGATCTCAGGAAGGCAGGAAAGGTTTTGTTTTATTCATTCAAGAGCAGTGGAAGTATCACTGGCTGGTCCAAAATTCCTTGCCACTCCCTAACTGCCCAGGAGAAAGTGGTGATCAGCTGCCTTCATAAACTGCTGCAATCATTGGGGTGCAGGTACATCTCACAGTTCTATTAGGGAAGGAGTTCAAAACTTTGACCCCGTGACAGCGAACGAAAGGTGATTATACTTGCAACTTTGAAGGTGAACGTGCAAGTTGTGTGTTCCCATGCATCTGCTGCCTTTGTCCTTCTCAGTAGCAAAGGGTTGGAAGGTGCTGTTGACGGATCCTGGGTGAGCTGCTGCAGTGTATCTGGTTGATGATGCCAGCAATGTATACCATGCATTTGTAGTAAAGTGAGTGAACATCAAAGATGTTGGAGAGGGAGCCAATCAAGTGAGCTGCTTTGACCTGGTTGGTTTTGAATTTCTTCTGTATTGTAAGTGCTGCACTCATTCTGGCAAGTAGAAAGTATTCCATTGCTCTCCTGACTCGTACCTCATGAGTGATACAAGCCTTTGAGATGCCAAACCTTACAGGTCTGTTTATTCCCCTCCTCCAGGCACCACTTCACATCACCGTCTGAACAGTGAACACTCAGTCATCTTTATGCTATCCCTCCTACTGTCTCACAGTCACTCTTCACAAACATTGTCCTTCCCTTCTCTTTCCATTATCCAGGCCTCTAACACCCCTCTGCTTACCTTACAGAAGAGAGTCCTGGGAGATGCGGAGAACTTAGGTTGGTGTGGAGGGAAGTGGACAAGTGATATCCACCTCTAACTCTTGGTAATGCATGCCCACCTGATGCACAGCGTAAGGCCTTGTTCAGGAGGCTGCATGTGTCAGTAGTGACCTGTCGTTGAAAAATAAGCCTTCTGAAATGCAGATGCTAACATATAAAGAGAACAGGGCATCTTTCTGTAGACCCTGTTTTGAGAATCTTGGCTCCTTTTTTGTGCTGAATCTCTGTCTGTCACTCTGTCTTTAGAACAGCATGTGGCTGGGAAGACAGCTGATACTGCTTCTCTTGTTTGAAGGCAGACTGATAGCAAAGAAGTTGAAGTACCAGACACATAGCCTAACTTCTAAGAGGTTGGCAATCACCTGAACTGCAGTAAGAACACATTCTCCGAGAACTATTGCGGAAAGTGGGCTCTCACCTAGGCAGGGCTGAGACTGGTTATTTTCACTGTTTGAAGGTATACTAGCCTGTCAGTTTTACTGAACTAACATTCCCTGTTGTACATTCATCTCATTGACTAGTCAAGTTCTACACTGTTCAAGAATTCTGCGACTGTTGGACCTAGAATGCTGGGACCTCAGTTAATTACCTCTTTGGGTATAATTTAGCAAACAGCTCCGTGGGGATTGCCTGGTTGCTTGCAAGCTTGTATCAGTTCTGAAGTGGCAGGAATCACCCCCAAGTTTTGGCTCTTTAACTCCATTCCATCCAGTCCCACCCACACTCAAATCTGCCTCCTTTTGGCCATTAAATTTTGGACCCTGGTGTTAGCTTCCATGTATGTGCCGACAAAATCCAGCTCTACCATCACTTCCCTTGGCCTGTCCACTGCCTCTGTGCTGTTAAATTGTTCACACAGTCTTGGATGAATATAACTAGCTAGACTAATGCCATTGTCCTTGCCTGTTCCATGAAATCTATACCCTCCCCATCAATTTCTTTCCTCCATATAAACTATTTTGCTAGAATTAACCAGACTGTTTACAATGTCAACATTCTATTGACCTTAAGCTGATTTTCAATAATATATTCATTGCTTCATATTCCATTTTTAAAAAAAAAATCACCTATTTCTGGCTTCGTAATGTCACTTGCTTTCACTTTTCCTTCAGCCCATCTGCTTCTCAATCCTTCATTCCTGACTGTCAGCTTTGACAACTGCAGTGTTCGACACGTCACTCTCCTGTTCTTTACCTTGCATAAACAATCCTTATCAAGCCCACTACACCTATCTCAAAACATTTCTAACACTAATTCCTGTATGTTCAAACAATCTGGTCACTTATCCATTGGGCATTTGTATCTCTCCTTAAAGCTCACTTCTTTGACCAAGTGTCCACAGACCAAGATCATTGGGTATTGTCCCAAAATCATATTTTTCTCTTCCCTGTCTTTGTGTTGATACTGGTTATTAATTGAAATGTTGCAAAACGTTATAACAAATTTTGCAGCTTCCAGTGTACATCTTCTTCTGTTTTCTATACAC
This sequence comes from Ginglymostoma cirratum, assembly GCA_024137785.1. Lineage (NCBI taxonomy): Eukaryota > Metazoa > Chordata > Chondrichthyes > Orectolobiformes > Ginglymostomatidae > Ginglymostoma > Ginglymostoma cirratum. The sequence continues at coordinate 3,766,612 of JAHRHZ010000061.1, read as the reverse complement.
TTTGATACCCTCTGGCAACGATGGTTTGAAATCTCAAGTCTGCTTGTTTGTTTTTTTTTAAAAATCAGATGTATTAGAGGTTTTTCTCCAATAACAAAAGCAGGACAGAAAGAAATATGATTACATCTATTGGAATGATTTGTCTAAAGTTAAATTACAATTGGGGGAATTACCTCTGAGTGATGTTTCATGGTAATGACTTTTAAGACATTTACTTGCCCTATGCCAATTTGCTCGCGGTCCGATAGTCCATAGATTATTTGCTCCTTTTGTGGTTTAGCTTTCTGAATTTAATACTAATATGCAAATACTCAGCAGAACCTTTTTCTGAGTTCTGCCTGTGTAATTGGTACTTGAGTGAACCACAACAACTCTTTTTTTTTTTTTTTCACCAATTCCAATTCCTTCTGTAGCTCTAAGGAGATGGTTTAACCCTGGCACTAACCCTTACTGAGGCTTTTGGCTGCAAAGAAGAGTATGTCAAACTATACCACACTCTGCCACAACGAAACTCCTTTTCACTTTCCCCCACTTGAGTGGTCATCTTGCTTTGTTGTGGTCAGTTTGGTCATCCCCTCTGCAGACGTGCTGTCTTCGACCATTGCCATGTCTAATCAAGTTTTCTCCGGTGTTACTTCTCCTCCAGTCACAACTTCTTGTCCCTGATCACAGGTTCTTTCAATTTATTCTAACTTAAGGGATCTGACTGCCTCCTTGGACAGTGTCCAGGTAACTTTCTCCCTCCATGATGTACTGGTCTCTGAAGGCCAAACTCCAACTCGACCATTCTGAGTCAAAGTTCCTCCGGTTACAAACACTTGTGAAGATATAATTTCTGAGGATCACATCTGCTTTCACATGGTACAGCTGCAATACACCACATACCCTGCATTTATCATTTTGTTTTTATTTCACTAATGAGGTTTCAAGTGTGTAAATATCACTCTGATTATCCATAGTTATATTGTGGTTTTTAGCTCGTTGGGCTATGACTTTAATAGAACAGTTGTACCTCCCTAGTACTAGTTTTAGAGAAACGCCAAAAAAACTTAAATCTTCACAACAAATCATGTACCTACTTGCTAATTAATGCTTCCAGACTTGAGTTGTCTGGTCTTGTGATCTCTGCTCCATCTGTTGTACCACATATTCCGTTTGTTTAACAAACAATCGGGCAAGTACTTTTTTCCTCATTACAACAAATTCCCAGAGTTAAGCATGCAGTCTCCAGCTACGTCGAACACTACACATGGTATTCTATATCTGAGCAAATTATAGAGACTTCCACAATCTGCTTCATATATAACAACTGAGGAGGGAAGGAAAATTATCAGACGGAATCTTTAAAAATCATTTTACTAGTTTATTAGTCAAGAAAATATACAAATGTGGAATTCCGCAGATGTAAGATTTCATTGACATTCCATTTCTTCTAGTCAGTAAGGTTTTTAACACGGTGTCGCATGGCAGACTAGTTAAAAAGGTTAAGAGCATATAGAATCCAATTGGCAAACTGGATCCAAAACTGACTTTGCGGCAGGAAGCAGAGGCTGATGGTTGAAGGGCATTTTTATGACTAAAAGCCTGTGTCCCAGTGTCATAAATCAGGGCTTGGTGCTGGGTCTCCCTCTCTGTTTGTTGAGTACCTTTAATGGTATAGACATGAATGTAGTAAGTTTGCAAATGACACACAAAACTTGGCAGTGTGGTAATAACGAGGAGGAAAGACTAAGACAACATGATCATATTGATTGGCTGAACAGTGGCAACTGTAATTTAATCCTGAAAAAAATGTGAGACAAGGGAAAAGAGAGGACTAGTGAGGCAAAGGAGCACACATGGAATGGTACAAACGATCAGAATAACCTGGGTGTGCATGTCTAATGGATCCTTGAAGGCAGCAAGATACGGAGATAAGATGTTTAAGAAAGAATAAGGATTACTTGTTTTTATTAGCCAAGAAATTGAGATAAGAGCTCAGGATGTTATGATAGAACTGTATACAATGTTTGTTAGGCCACAGCTGGACTACTGTGTGCAGTTCTAGTTGCCGTGCTATAGGAAGTGTTAGGGGAAATTCTGGGTATAACATGGGTCAGTTCAAATTAATCCCACATCAATTGCAAATTGGGATTCAAATAAAGTAGAGAATTTTACTTAAGTTCCTTTCACTTATTCAAGGAAAGTAGTCAGCTTAAAAAGAAAAATAATTTCTCGCAGGCAGGCTCACTCAAGATGCTGATTGACAGACAACTTTACAGCATTAACCCCGAGATGGAATGTGGGGGTGACTCTGTACCACACTGAAAGAAACACTCCTAAACAAAGTGGAGTTTAGTCAAGGATGAGAAGAAAGTGCAGGCTTCTGGGAGGAGATAAGATAGCAGCTGGGAACACGAGTGGTAAGACTGTCTGTCACTTTTGGAATTTGTAAGAAAACAAGCTGTCATCTTGAATAACAAGCGTGGGGCTGGATGAACACAGCAGGTCAAGCAGCATCATCGGAGCAGGAAAACTTGACGTTTCAGGCCTAGACCCTTCATCAGAAACCTTTATCTCTGTCATCTTGAATAGACCATTTTGGAATTTGAGTGATGTACTGTTTATGTGACTTATGATGTATAAATAAAGGCTAAATCTTTGAGTTAGAGTGCTTCCTCAGCATCTCTTCTGGGGCAGACTGGCCCAATAAACAATCATTAGCCTGTATCTTGAGGCTCCTGAGATTATCTCATAAAATAGTCAACCACAACAGAAAGATATGATTGCATTACAAGGAGTACAGTACAGATTCACCAAGATGTTGCTGGAGCTGGAGACGAGATGCTCGAGTTGTTAGTTTTTAGAACAGAGAAGGCTGAGGTTGGTATCTGATTGAGATCCACAAAAATTAAGGAGCAGAGATGGTAAGAAATGTTTCCCCTTAATATTGGGGTCAATAACTAGGAGGCCCAGTTTTAAAGTAAGGGATGGAAGACTTCTGAGGGTTTTGTGGTAGAAAGAAAATAAATCAGAGTTGTGGATATCTGGAACGCACTGCCTCAAAGGGTGAGAGAGGCAGGAACCCTCCAGACGTTTAAGAACTGTTTTAGATGAACACAGCATTCAAGACTACAGTGCAAGTGCTGGAAAATGGGATTCGAATAGATAGATGTTTGATGACTGGCACAACAGGCCAAAGGGCTACTTTCTGTGCTGTATAAACTCTGACTCTATATCTACAGATTCATGACTGCTAAGGATACAAATCAATGTAGAAATATATGAATTGGGAGCAGGGATAGGCCACTTGGCACCTTAAACCTGCTCAACCTGAGAATGAAATTTATGGGCCGGTCTGATTACTCTGTGTTCCTTCCTAGCCTTTGTAGCCTTCAGCCCCTGCATTTCAAGTATCTATCTATCTCAGCCTTAAAAATATTCAAAGACTGCTTACAATACTCTTTGAGGAAGAGTTCCAATGACTCATGCCCTGTAAGAAAAATAATTCTCCTCGTCGCTGTCTTAAATGGATGGCACTTTATTTTTTATACCGTTAGCTCTAGATCCTTCAAGAGAAACTTCCACTCTATCAACACCCCTCGATCAAGTCACCCCTTACCCTTCCGATATCCAGGATTAAAAAATTGTGATCTCCAGTTAAGAGGATTTTAAACTGCATAATCTTACATTCTCCATGTCTGTACCAGACACGCTCCCTTTTAAACATATTACCTGTGCTTTTGTGTTTGTCTCTTCCCTCTCTGGGTTAGTATGTAATAAAATTCCTTTCTCTTTCACTGCAAAAAAAGACTTGGCAATTGGTTTCTTAACTTTCTAACAAACAAGCATTTAATTGAAATGTGATAGCTGTGTGCCCAAAAGAGAGAAAAGTATGTGAAGTGATTGACTGACTCAGAGGTTATAAAAAGAGGGGATCCAATTTCCCCCTCCTTTTATCTGGCTGTAATAAACCCCACCTCTTTTTAGCACCCTATGACTGTTTTACTGAGTTTAGGAGGCTTTTGGATTCCTTGTTATGCTAGATGCCAGTTTCTTCTCCTAATTGTTCTTTGCTCCTCTTATTTACTTTTTTTAATTCCCCTTTGAATCTTCTGTCTTCAGCCTGGCTGTCAATGATCCACATGATCTGTGATAAGCCCACTTTTTTTTTCTTCTCATTCTCCTCTTTTGTGATTCGGGGAGCTCTGAATTTGTTTACCAGGCCTTCCCCTTTGTTGGATTATACCATAACTGTACTTAAACTGTATCTTCAATGAAAGCCCATTGCTTAGTTGCAGTCTTGCATGTGATTATTTTGATACTAATTTATCTGGATCAGAGCCATTCTTTCCCGTAGATGTTAGTTTTCCCCCTGTTTAATTATTCTTACTCTGGATTGCTTCATTTCGTTTCCCACAGCAAGTCTAAATCTTGCGATACAATAATTGTTGTTTCTTAAATGTTACCTGACAGATATTTGATCCACTTTGCTGGGCCTTGTTCCCAGCGACAAGGTCTAGCAGTGTTTCCTTTATCACTGGACTGGAAACGCATGCTTTAGAAAATTATCCTGAATACACTTGAGGAACTTTGTTATTTTCCGTTCTTTTCACTACTACTTTCCGAACCTATATCAAGAGAAATAAAGTCCTCTATTATATGAATTCTTGCACAACTTTAACTTACTTGACTGTAACTAACTTTGCAGCATTTTGACAACAGTAAAGGCAAAGTAACCTTTTATGTCTAGTGTAAAAATAGTTTTTCTATTAACAGCATAATTTCATCTCTGTCTCAAATACAACAGCACTTACAATGCAGATTCTTAATTCCCAGTGTCAAAGACCTGTGGAACTTTTCAGTCATTATGTGTACACAATTGTTTAGAAAACATAACAAATTGTATTCCCATTGTGTTGCTAACATCCAACATTGTTTTGAGGCATATTGCTGGAGAACAGATAGCAAGAAAGAGAAATTTAGGGTGCAGCTTCCAGAACTCGGACATCTGAAGGCTGGACCCACCCTTGGGAGGCCAAAAGTATGTTGAATAGAGGAGGAGACATGTACACGTTTGGAGGGTTTTGGGCTGGATGTGTTTGTAGTGAGTGCACAGGCAAGGCCTTGGAGGGATTTGTGTCCAATGATGTGTATCTTAAAACTTAAGTTGTTAATTGACCAGAGTCCAGTACAGGAATGGAGTAAAAGGGTATTGGGTGAATGGGATTTATTTGAGTAAGTTTGAACATGGGCAACAAAGTTTTGGATGACCTTAAGTTAATGGAGGGTGGAATCTGGCAATTTGGCCAAGACTGCTCTGGGCTAGTCAAGGCTGGAGTTGACCAGAAGTGAATGAGGGTTCCAGCAGCAGACGTGACCAGGCAGGGCAGACAGGTGGTCTGTTTTAGAGGTCAAAGTGCACACTACTTGTGATGGGTTGTAAGCACAGGACGCTGTTGCCAACACTGTTTCATTCTGTGACAGTGACATGGAGCTGGAGAGAGGGAGAGTTGGGTGGAATTAATCAGTCTTTAGAAATGACTCGCATCATGAAAAATATGGATGATTTCTGTTTGCTCTTTGATCAGATGAAGACAAAAATCAAAACTATGCACGGAAATCTGAAAAAGAACAGAAAATGTTGGCTATACCAAAGAAATGAGCTTGTGTGCAATTCTGGCCCCTCTCTTATAGGAAAGATGTTATGAAACTTGAAAGAGTTCAGAAAAGATTTACAAGAATCTTACCAGCATTGGAGGGCTTGAGCTACAGGGAGAGGCTAAATAGGCTGAATTTCCACTGGAGCATCACAGGATGAGGGGGGAAACCTTTTAGAGGTTTATAAAATCATGAGGGGCATGGTAGGGTAAATAGATAGTCTTTGCCCTGGGGTGGGGGAGTCCAAAACTAGAAGGCACAGATTTAAGGAGAGAGGGGGAAAAGATTTAAAAGGGACCTAAAGGGCAACTTTTTCACGTAGAAAGTAGTGCGTGTATGGAATGAGCTGCCAGAGGAAGTGGTGGAGGCTGGTACAATTACAACATTTAAAAGGCATCTGGATGGTTAGATGAATAGGAAGGGTTTAGAGGGCTATGAGCCAAATGCCTGCAAATGGAACTAGATTTATTTAGGGTATCTGGTAGGCATGGACGAGTTGGACCGAAGGGTGTGTTTCTGTGCTCTAAATCTCTACGACTCTAAATATTTGAGCAAATGTTGGGTTTAGGGTGATTTCTAATTCGGCTTTTAAAAAAAATAAACAGATGAAGCGAAAGTGGGGGAAAAACGTTTCGATCTGAAAAAAAAAATCGGCATTCTCGCTAGGGGCGGGAATAATACAAAACGTTGCATAGTTCCGCCTCTTTGTCCTCCTCATTTCCAGTAAAATCTCTTTTTTACACTTTTACGGTAAACTCAGCCCCTTTTGACACTTCACGGTGTTTGGGACGAATAGGACTCGAGAGTCTCATGAATGAACCCTGCCTCCCGGAAAGGGCTTTTTAAGGGGGCGGGCGAATGGTTTAGCAATTTGGCAATTTAGACGGAGAGAGGGCGCTGAGCTGGGCTGTTTGTCTGTAGCGAGCAGAGTCGTTTAGCGAGATTTATTTTGCTGTCAGATTGTTCCTCTACCTTCAGCAGCTCCCACCCTTACGGCAGACTGTGTGGAGGTTTTTAAGTTTAGTCTGAAAGATGATTCTGGACAGAGGCAGCGAGAATGGCAGCGACCCGGAGAGCTGTATGATGTCCAGCCCTATGAACCTGGGTTACTTTTACCAGAGCTCGCCTGGAGGCAGCGAGCCGCACTCCCCGTCTACACCCACATCGCCACAGTCTGACTCAGACAGTCAGAGCGGAGCTCAAACCGATAAAGGCTGCGGGAGCGCTCAGTCCACAGGTACCTCCCAGGCTCTTATCCTGCTTTCTTTTCAGTTTTTTTTTGTCTTTCCTAAACATCGCATTTTGGGGGGGTGGGGAAAGTAACCCATTCGACTTTTTTCTTTCTCCAATTTAAAACGTTTTTCCTTGTTCAATTCAATTTCCCGTTTGTTTCCCCCCACTCACCCTCTTTTTTTTTGACCTCGATGAGCAGCTTTTTGAATCTTCACTTTGAGTTCGACATCATTGCGTCGTACTGGTTTAAAAATAAGGGAGAAGGTGGGCGCTCCTCTTGCTCCGACTTGTACCTACGCTGGTTCTCTTTTTCTTCTAAAAACATGCACCAACCATTTCCTGCTTCCAAGCGCTGAACCGTTGCAGTTTGGTTTCGAACAAAAAATTTCAGCGACAACCCGATTTAAATCACAGTTTCGACGAAGCCTAAACTGGAGCGTTAGGGGGAAGAGGTTGTGTGTCAAATGATCATTGCGTGGCCAATAGCTCAGGTTGCGTGTAGTGTGCGCTTTCAGTTTCTCGCGTGTTTGTATATAAAGTGAGTAACCTGTGGTGGGTGTTTTTTTCCATTTTTAAAAAAATTTTCCGGCGTGTAAGCTTTTTGCTGCAGTTAATTTTTTTTGTATTCACTTCCTAACAGTCTGCTCTGATCCGGGAAGATCTCAGAAGCGACCCTTCCAAGGCGTTCGGGTGAAAAACCCTGTTAAGGAACTCCTCAACCACTTCAGGAACTCCCGCAAAACTAATAACCTGGAACAGTATCAGGTAACTTTCTCCACTTTTTTTTATTAGAAAACTTTACAAAATCCAGTAAATATATAGTTTAAGCCATTTTAACGTTTTTAAAGTCCTTTTAATGTGTAAAGGATTTGCTTCTGTCGAATTGTATGCAATTTCACTTGTGGCATTAAAACTTTGATATTTTGATAGGCAGTAGGCTAAATCTTCGAGAAGATTGTATAGACTAGATGAAGGGATATTACAAAAATAATAGCCACATTCTTTGTCTCCTTCAATGTAGCCCCAGTCGAATTCATCAGAGGAACATTTTTCACGTAAGTAACTTCCACAACCATATGTAATTCTGACGTGACTGACTTTATCAAATCACAGTACTCCTTTTATTCATTATGTAGAATTAATAAGGTTTTTTTTAAAACACCAAACAGAAATAAGAAGTCTCCTGAGTGGGGTGAAAAGGTCAGCTGTGGAGAATCTGTCAGATGCACCTCCTTACAAACAGTCAGCAGTGCAGTCATCACCTTATCTGCTGGTAAACATGTCAAATATTCTTTCTTCCTAAATGTCTTTGTTGAGTTAGTTTGGCGGTGCAAGATTCAGGATTGCAGATGACACTGATTTGAAATCTGATGAAGACAAATGACGATCATATAATTTTTACAAAAGATGATGAAACCTGTTTTATAGAAATCTTACAGTCTTGCTTTTGTTTTTCCTAGACCAGTAGACAGGCCTTCTGTGAGCATTAATTATAGCAACCTGTTTAAATGCTTCTGTCACTTGACTGATATCCATCTCTCTCTTTTTCTCTTTTCAATATATTAGACTCCACCCCAGACACCAAACTCTGTTGACATTTCGGATGGAGCCCACAAAACTGAAACAAGTAATGATGTAAATCCAGATGCTCTTCAGGACATCATAAAAATGTTGCAAAATGACACTCAGCAGGTCTCCCTGAATACAGTCCAGGTCAACTGGGCCAGTGTTGCCAAGAATGATCGTGTTTTTCAGGCAAATAGTTATATGCCGGAGCTGCAGCAAAACCAACTGTCTCCTGGACAATGCCAAGACTTGCAGCAATTCCAAGTCCATAGCCCACCTCAAGTCACAGGGCACCATGAAGAGTTTCAGTCATTTCACAGTGTTGATCATTCTTCAAACTTTCAGCCAGTACTGCCAAACGGACCACTCCCAGACATTCAGCAGGTGGCCAACGAATTCCCACCACTGATGTTTAACAACATTTCAGAGCACCCTAATCCTCCTATTTCTAAGGGTTACCCAGTTCCTCAAGGCCTACCTATCGGTAGTCAACCATCACCTGAATTTTACATTCCAGGTTGCAGGTCTCTCCAAGTAAACACTCAAGAAGGTATTTCTCATCTTGCATCCATGTACTATCCATCACAATCTCAAGGCAAGTCTTTCTTTCAATGGCAAACTGAACATGAGGAGAAGAAATTATCCCACCTCACTCAAGAGCAGCTTCTTTCCAAAGACGCTGATGGTGACACGTAAGTACCTTTTTTTGATTTGGTATATTCATGTTCAATAGAAAGAATAATCCTAGATTGTGTGCAATAATAGTTCTAGATTGCAGTTTCAGCCCTTTTCTCTTTTGTTCTTTCTGCCTTCCTGTCTCTTTCTGGATGGTGATTGTGTACTTTTTTTTTATTAAGAAAAGCCTCCGAGTAGCATCTCTATTGGCACAGCTATTGCTTATGCCATTATAGATAAGAGACTGCATCCTTTACTTTGTGGTATGCTAAAGTTTCAGATCTCTCAGCAATTGTAATCTAACATTCAGAGAAATTCCATCTTTTCAGTATTATAATAGAACATTCATACCTGTTCCTACTTGAGTTTAGCAAACGTTTAAGGTTCATGTCTGATGTGTTCAGCAAGTTTTCATCCTGATTATTTATTGAAATTTTTATTGAGAAAAGGGGTCATGGCTAGTGCTTCTTAATGTGCAAATTTTCTTGGGGATAATCAACATCTTAGAATTGGTTTGCTAAACTTTTTTGTTTGAAGTAGTAACACCATTGTAAAAGTGCAGATTGGGCTAAAATGCTGCAGAATGCATGGCTTCATTTCTGAAAAGTAGGTATTGAGTTTGAAGGGGTTAGAACTTGTGCAGTAGAGGGCCTGCATTATTGTCTATGGTACAAGTATCTTTTTAATAACTTAAAATTACATTTTACATTTCCAGGCTACTACACATTGCTGTAGCACAGGGCAGACGGGCTCTTGCATATGTCCTTGGAAAGAAGATGGCTGCAATTAACATGATGGATATTAAAGAACACAATGGCCAGGTATGTTGTCAAATAAGTAATTGGTGCATTCCTGACAGTGAAGACGCTGATGAATGAGTTGAAAATGTATGGTCCAGATTACTTATCTTCTGCGCTAAGGGATAGGTGTTTCAGTAAATTTTTTTTTCACAGAACAGGAAATGATGACTTCAGCAAAATGTCAAAAGTTAATATTTAGCTTAAATTGACTTGTTTTTCAGTGCCAGTTGAGCTTGCGTTTAGAGATTAGCTGAGTATTTGTTTACTTACTACTCTGGTTGCTTGGCAAAAAATCCACTTGGTTAGTTATTGATCTTTTTGTCACCGGTTTCCTGGTACAGGGTGGTTCTTTTGTGAAAGATTACAGAAATTATTTTTCTCTCCTTGAGCAGAGTGGTTTGCAGGTAGCTGTTGCTGCCAACCAGCACCTGATTGTTGAAGATCTAGTCAGCCTTGGAGCACAAGTGAATACTTCAGACCGCTGGGGCAGAACACCACTGCACGTGGTTGCAGAAAAAGGTTTTGTCCAAGTGCTTGTGGTAAGTGTCTGTCTTTGTTGAACGAACATTTTTGATTTTCTCTATTGATTTTTGCTACTTCTTTAGAACGGCAATCTCAGGAGATTGCTGGGAGCTTCACAAATGAACAGTTTCCCAAACACCAATCATTGTAACTTGTTAAAGACAAAAGCACACCTTCAGTAGATATTGGATATTGCATCATTTGGATTTTGTTGAAAATATCCATTGCAGTTTTAAAATGTGTAGATTGCCCCAGTCTAAAAGATCCTTGCATTATTTTTTGTATGACCATTGAAACTTAGAGGAGGAAATGATTAGGAAACAATTTTAAATTGACCCATAATTCATATCTCTCCGCTTTTTAACTACCCAACATACAGTTTACTATTGAAAGTGAACATGTTCTCCATATTCTATTTGCTAGAGCCTACTTGCTGTAAAAGCCAGCAACTTTTTTTTTTGCACCTACTCCAAACCACCTTGATCAAACTGCTTGTTCCATTCCTGTCAATCTTTTTGACTCCGTGCCCTTTTCTTTAAGTTACAGCTAGAGAGCTGTGCAGGTTACTTTGTATGTTAGTGGTTTTAAATGCAAGTCATTTTCTTTCGATGTTTTATAAATTCGTTAAAAATTACTTAATTTCAACTGAGATATTGAAATAAATTAACTCATTTACATATATAGCTACCACTATTTGTGTTAATTGCCTATCATTTATTTATAAAATCTTATTTAATGCTTCTATGCAGGCCATTGAAAAGGGCATGGCACGAAGTTGTCAGCATCTCAACCTTGAAGTTACCAACTTTGATGGTAAGTTTAATTACTATAGGTCAGGAATCCTGTATCAAAACACCTAGGGACAGACTGGTTTTTAAGATAGATAGATAGAATCCCTACAGTGTGGGAACAGGCCCTTCGGCCCAACAAGTCCACACCGACTGTCTGAGCATCCCACGCAGACACATCCACCTGATCTACGCATCCTTGAACACTGAGTAAGTTTGGATTAAAGAATATTTTTGGTTTTGGGTACATTTAGCCTGTTGGCTCCATATGTGCCCTTTGCAGGAAGGAAAACCTGTAGACGTGCTCAGTTCAGGCCTTTGAATAAAAAACATTTATTTTTATGTCCAAATGAAGATTTCTACAAAGGGCCCGAAGTCAGTATGTCTACAGATCTGTTTTGGGCCTACTTTTGAAAAGACCTCTTGTTTGTTTTTTGGTCCTTTTGTTTTTTTACTTTTTGGTTTTCAAACATGCAGATGAAGGATACCTGACCTTTTTATCTCTTTATTTACACCGTTAATCCCATCTCCAAATTACTCATGAACAGAAATGATTTCAGACAGAGGTGCACCCTTCACTGGATACTGTCTCTTGTGCACCTGGAGATTCATCTGTTTGAGAGAAACTCCTGATTGTGTTTAGTTTTTTTTTAAAGTTTAGTCGGGAAAGAAAATGAAGTGAAATAGGGCTTCTATCAATAATTTGTATGTGTAATTTTTTTTTTAAGGTGAACTTTTTCATTCTGTGATTTAGGTATGACTGCTTTACATTGTGCTGTCCAAGCCCAGAATCGTGTGCTGCATGAGCTTCAGAACAAAGTTCATCAGCGTCTATCTGTTGAAGTGCAGGAACTGTCCATCAAAAACAAGAACTTGTTGGAAACAATTAAGACCCTTTTACAGATGGGGGCATCTATTGAAACTCGGGTGAGTTCAGCTCTGAGGTGATCAGTGATCAAACCACTTGGAAGAGCAACGATCATTATGTGGTTGAGGATATTTAAATTCAGTTGGCAAAGACTAAATTATTAGCTTTCATTGTGAACAAATCTGAGATGGCCTGTCCCACATTCTAACCAATGTGTCAACGTTCTCTAGGATCGGAAGAGTGGTCGTACAGCTTTGCATTTGGCTGCCGAGGAAGCAAATGTTGACATTCTCCGTTTCTTTCTTGACCAACCAACCAGCCTTAATGTTGTAAATGCTAAGGTGAGATGCAACAGAGACACTTGTAAACGATTCATTCACTGAAATGTGTTTTTTTTTTTTGTCATGAGCACAGTATCTTGTGCATTTTGAGAGAGCTATTTATCATTGACCTTTGCTAAGTATCCTGGCAGTTTGAAATTGTAGCAATACAAATGCACATCACCTGTTGGACTTTTTATAACTTCTTAACGTTCGTGTTATCCTGATGTGAAAACAAGGCCAATTTGTAAACTTAATACATCCACGCTTAAAAGGAAGAGATTTGTGTGGGGTGCCTATGTTGTAGGAAATTTCCAGAGTTAGTACTTCTGTTGATTAAATTTTGTTCATCCTGCAGGCGTATAATGGCAACACAGCTCTTCATGTCGCAGCTGGCATGCAAGACCGAGTTAGTCAGGTAGACACTGTCCGGCTTCTGATGAGAAAGGGAGCTGATCCTAGTGCCAGAAACCTGGAGAATGAACAACCAGTGCATCTGGTGCCCGATGGTGCAAGAGGAGAAGAGGTGGGTGAGGCAAAGCAACCTATAAACTTATCAAAAGCAGCATCTAGAATGATGACGGTGGATGCAACTTGGAAATTATTTTCTAGAAGAGAAACGATGGAAAAGAATCAAAAAAGCAGCCTTCTAAAATAAGGCTTAATAAAGTATTAGTAATAACTGAAGCCTGCAATCACTAACTATCACTTTTTTCTTTCTTTTGCAGGTTAAACGCATTTTGAAGGGAAAAGCTGTCCAGTCAAGAATGCCTCTCTTCTGACTTCTTGTTTTGGGAACTTTTACCTGTGACCCCCACTGTCAGTTAGGCAGTCCTAATAGATTTGTATAGAGAAATTTGCTAGCTCGTGGCAAATATCTGTTGTTTCTTTTAAAGAAACTTTCATTGTTGACTACTGTGTAGTATTTAGTAAAAATAATAATAGTAGAATAAGCCTGTGCCTTCAGCTCTATGCACATTATTCAATTTGTGCGGTTTAAAAATTAAAGGGCATCAGCTACTTTTTAGAATGTATTTTTTTTTCTTAAATATATAGTCCAGAGGATCACAGCAATAAAGTAGATGTGATCAAGTACACGTCTACGTATAAAGTTAACAAACAGCTTTGGTATCTTTAAATATCATTTAAATCTTATCCTGATCCAAATATGTAGTTTAGGCATAACATGCAATAGTTAAGCTCTTTTGAGTTTTATCTTTGGATTTGCTGCTGAGAGGGATGTGAAAGCTTAGAACAATCTTATTTCAATTTTTTTTTTTCCTTTTGGTTAATGAGATCCTTGGATTTATTGAACACATCTGTAGTAATATACACCTTTTTAAGATGTTTTGGAAGGAAATGCTGAGAAGAACCTAGAAGTACGATTTCATTGCATTCCTTTCAGTGTCTTTTGCAGTGCAGACTCTGATATCTGACATGGGCTTTCTCATCTACTGTGATGCATGAATTTCATCAAAAAAAAACAGTACTTCTGCAAATGAGTTTGGCATCCTGCTTGCCAATTGAATGTATTTTGCTTTTGCGAGCCCTTTTTCACGTGAGGGCTTTGCTCATTCTTATACCATACCTATTCACTAGGGTATTGGCATAGTACATATTGAGATTTGGATGCACCAACTGAGATCAAAATGGCTCAGAAATATTAAAAAGTAACATGAGAGAAAGTTACGCACGCGGTGCATTAAAAAGAAACTAGTAATTGGTGACATTGAAAGTTTGGAAGAGGCTAGATAGGAGTACAAAATAGTGTAGAGAAGGTTAAAGGCAGTCAGCCACAATTGAGGGAATTATATTCAAGGAAGAATTATTTTATGGAAGATGAATATAAATGATTTGGTATACATTTGGAATGATACAAACCAGTATAAGTGCCAGTGCTTGATTCCGGAGTTAACTGGATGTGTAAGTGTTTTTTTAATATTATCTGTTTGTCAACAGGTATGTAATTGTAGTTCTCACCAGTAAAGGAAACTGTGTTCTCAATCATTTCTGTAAATTGTGCTGGATTTAAGGAAGACCATCCTTAGTACTTCACTATAATTGGCAAAACAATTATTTTATGCATGTAATTGATTTCTGTAACTGATTTAAGCTTAAAACAGTCATTATAATTTTGGTGCACTTGATAAGTAGTAACTTTTTAGTGAAAATATATGTCGAATTGTGAACTATTTAGCCTTAAAAATCTAAGAAAGCAACTATTTAGAAGGTAGTTTTGTACAATTAAGGTCTTTAATAAAGTATGTCTTGTAGACAAATTTTCACTCTTATTTGAGGAAAACATTACATTAAATATTTGATGCATTATCTGTCTGGTTTCCAGTATGTTTCTTGGAATTTCAACATTAAGTATCCTGTCTTTGGTTTCCATATGTGGGTTTTTGAATGTAATTGTTTAGCTTCACTCTGGGAGGGGTACACATGCTGGAGACTAAGAATTATCCTGTTTTCATAATATTTAGTACTTTAATTTAGCTCTAAAATGTTAGTATGTATGTCCGATTCAGAAACTAAAACTCGTCATTAATGTAGAAAGTGGGCTATTTGACCTTAATTTTTATTCCCTCCATCTTGCTGCTAATCAGTACCTCAACCTCCTTGTTTCCTGCTGTCCATATCCCCTGATATTTTATACCTAATCATAACTTATCAATCTTAGTCTTGACAATTCAAGTTTACTCAGTAACAGCAGTTACTTGGTAGCAGAGAATTCCAGGTGTTTGCTGTCCCACGTGTGAGAAAGTGTGACCTAATTTCACTGCTAAATGACTTGTCTACAAACTTGCAATTAAACACTTTATTTCAGATTCTGACATCAAATTTCTCTGTCTACTTATTAAATGCTTTTATAATTAGATGAACTTGATAAATGGTAATCAGTTCATTTGTGAACAAGAACACCAAATCTGTGCATTTCTGCAATTTCTCGTGCTATGACCCCCTGGGGTAGTGTTCTGCAAATCGAGCCCTGCTATTTCTGGAGTTGTACCAAATGTTTGTCTTTTGAAAGGTAAATTAGGATGCTGTACCTGACTTTCAGACCAAGATTATATAATAGCATGGATTGGGTATTTATGATAAATAATTCTCATTCAGTGTAAGTAATTAGCTTATAAAATAGCTGTAAAAATAGATATGAGGAATAGTGTTAAATGCCAATATAATGAAATTCTAATCCCCTTAAAGCCCCTCCCTGATTGTATACACACAGTGACAATTGGGGAAAATAGATTATTGGCAAAGGTAAAGAATAATTGGAAATTCATCTCAGTGGTCTTTTTATTCCTGATTCTGATGTTGGAATGATGCTACTTTGCAAACTAGACCCTTTGTGTTCAATCGTCTTTCTCTAGGAACTTCTAGTTTATATGACGTACAGAGCAACTGATACACTTGAAAAATGTTTCTGATCAATTCAAAAGTTACAGCTCACAATTGCTGCAGAAAATGAAACTGGTTTCTGTCAAGTTTAAACAGTTTTTTTTAAACTGCAAAGAGCAGACAGCTTTTACTGAGGAGAACAACATTGCGTGCACTGTGTGTGTGTGTGTGTGTGTGTGTGTGTGTGTGTGTGTGTGTGTGTGTGTTTAACTTGTTTGTATGTTCAACCTGGCCTGTTAACTGAGAACCAATTAGTTTCACTTGTAAACAACTCCTTGGCTCCTGATCATCTGCACGTTGCAGGACTCCAAAGCCACAAAACAGATTCACATCAGGCAGTGAATTCCTGAGCTTCCTTTTGGGTGAGTGAGAGCCAGAAGGAAATTTTCAAAGCTCTAAGCATGAAGGAACAAATGGGGGTCGGATGTATATTGGTGCTTCTATCTCATGCCCACTGAGAGGATCCATAGTATCCTGCTGCTGAATTAAAGTGAGGAGTAAAAGGGATTTTTGAAAATGAGCCTCTTTAGAACCATGATGTAAAGTTGCCAACGTTTGAGTAAAGTAGGTCACAAATGTTTAATGATTTGTCTGGCCACTTGGTCTACTTTTGTCAATGGCAGCAGTTTCTCCCTGATTACTCTGTTCAGGCCACTCATTCTTTTGAACGCATCTAGTCATTTCTCAACTCTCCAGAAAAGTTGGGGTGGTTCTCCTGAATCTACCTACTAGACTGAACTCTATATTTCATAAGGTGTTTTTTTCCTTTATATGCTTGCTAATGCCTTTGTCTGATCTAAAGTGTAGTTGTCCAGAATTAGATGCTGTAGTCTTGTTGAGCCTGAACTATTGTTTCATAGAGGCTCACTATAACTTCCTTTTTTTTTATTATCAATATCTCTTAATAAATGCCAGCTTACTGCATTCTTTAGTAATGGATTTCTCAACCTACCCTACCACCTTCAATGATGTTTTCACATCTACCCAAGTGCCTTTGGCTCTGCATTTCTAAAGGGGGTGTATCCTTCATTTCATTTTATTTTAAAACCTTTTTTGTTCTTTTCTTCCCATCGAAATAAATCACTTCACCGTTCTCTGCATTAGATTTCTTCATCTGCCACTTGTCCATCCAATCCGCCAGCCTGTTGATGTCCTCGTGAAGGTTATGTTCATCACAGTTTGCACACAACTTCTAAACTGGAGGATAATGCAAAACTTGGGAAGTAGTGCACACTCCAGTCTTAAGACGTTAAAATAGATGCAGAAGAGCAGTTGCTTTTATTATCTAATCCTGGGGACCTCCACTGTGTGCTGAAATTGACAATTTCCTGTCAATTTTTAAAAAGAATTTTTAAAAGAATTAGTTAAGTCAGTTGAATGTTTTTGAGCAAATTGACCTGAATATTATGCTATGGAATGATTAATACAGTTATCAGAGGCAGTCAAGTGGGAGTAGGAAGTCCTTTTATTATTTTAAACACAATGAGTGAAAATGCAGGAGGGATGGGACAGAGTACACCTTCAGGAGGTGCCTTGTGTATGTTGAGTAGTGTTCCTACGAGATGATCCCTCATCGCTACTTGTCAATTCCTGCTGGCAACTGAAACATGGAGCAGCACTCAGTGAGGCAAGTAGAGAAAAGTCCTGACTTGTGCCTTTATTGGTGGTGGACAGGTGTTGGAGAGTCAAAGAATCCCCAGTGTCTCAACTTCTTTTGTAGCCACAGCATTTATATGGCAGATGTAGTTCAACTTTTTTTTTTTTTAAATCAATTATATCCCCCAGGATGTTGATATTAGAGGAATTCAATAATGGTTAGAGTTAGTCATTGCCTGGTACTTGTGAGGTGTGAATGTTACCTGCTACTTCCAGCCAAAGCCTGGATATGGGATGGCTGCATCTAGACACCGGCTGCTTCAGTAGCTGAGGAGTCATGATGATGCTGAGCATTGTGCAATCATCAGTGAACATCCTTGCTTCTGATTTTATGATGGAGGGAAGGTCATTGAAGCAGCTGAAGATGGTTAGGCCTAGGACACTACCCTGAGGAACAGCTGGACTGGAGATGACTGACCTCCTTCACTCACAACCATCTTCCTCTGTGCTCTCCAACCAGAGGAGAGATTATCCCAATTCCCATTGACTCCAGTTTTACTTGGAGAACATGATGCCCAGTCACATGTTGCTTTGATAACCAGGGCAGTCACTCTCTACTTCACTCTGGAGCTCAGCTCTGTTGCCAATGTTTAAACCAAATATGGAGTGACATAAAGAGCCAATAGGCCCTAGTAGAATGCAAACTAAGCATCAGAAAGCAGATTATTCTTTAAGTGCTGCTTGATAGGTTGATAACAACACCTTATGTTCCTTTTCTAATGATTGAGAGTCGATGATAGGGTGCTGCTTGGCTGCCAAAAAATTATTGCAGTTAAAAAGGACTCCATGAGAAGTATGAAGCACCGGGGTGAACAAAGGCAGACAAAGAGAATATCCAGTCAACACCTAAGACATACAAATTGATGAAAACTAATGGGAAGTCAGTGGGAGACAATTGAGTTTTTTTTAGGAACCAGCAGTGATGACACAAAACCTAATAAAGAGGGAGAAAATTGATTATAAAATTAGCCAAAAAAGATTTTAAAAAAGCAAATGCTTCTACTGGTACATCGAAAGAGAAAAGCTAAAATAAACATAGGACCCTTGGAGGATGTAACTGGGGAACTGATAATTGGGAAATGGTAGGTAATTTAGGCTAACATTTTGTGTTGGTCTCCACAGTGAAGGATGCTGAAAATATCTGAAAGCGGAAAGATCTTGTAACAGTTTCTATCACAGGAGACATAGTATTGTCAAACTAATGGGACCAAGGGTAGAAATGTTACCTAGCTCTGTATCCTGCATCCAAGAGTTTTAAAGGAAATGACTGCAGAGGTAGCAGAGTGATGCCAACAAGTGTGTTCAATTCCTGTCCCAATTCAGGTTGTCAATGGAGGTCCAACTTTCTCATCTTTGTCCCTTACCTGACATATGGTGACCGTCAAGTTAAACCCACCACCATGCACTTCTCTAATGAAAGAGCAGCCCCCTGCGACTATGGCAGTTCTACCTTTTAGAATCCAATATTCAGGAAGAAATAGCAGGACATTTAGAAAGACAACGCAATTGAACAAAGTTAGCATGGTTTTTTGGAAAAGAAATCATTTTGACAAATGTGCTAGAATTCTCAGAGAATATAACAAACCAAGTAAATAAAACAGTACAGGCATGTATAGTGGCTTTGGATTTTCAGAAGGCTTTCAATAAGGCTATCACACAAGATAGGAGCTTATGGTATTGAAAGTAATGTAGTAACATGCAGTGAAGACAAAGTCAGGATTAATTTATTTTTTAGATTGGGAAGGTGTAGCAAACAAGGATTAGTCTTATTGCTTCAATTACTTGTTTTGTATGTGAATGACATGGAAGAGGTGGCAGAGTGTAATGTATCCAAATTTACTGACTATACAAATATAGGTGGGAACACACGTTGTGATGAGGACATGAAGGAATTCTGCAAGGGTTTATAGATAGGTTGAATGACTGGATAAAAACTTGGCGATAGAGTTTAATGTGTGAAAGTGTGAAGTCGTGCATTTTGGTAGCAAGAATCAAAAGGCAGACTATTATTTAAATGGAACTGTATAAAAGTACAATGGAAGGATTTGTGTGTTCTTGTGAAAGAAACAAGAAGTAGCAGCATATGGGTGCAGCAAATAATTAGGAAGTTAAATGGAAGTTTGGCCATTAGTGCTTTGGATTTGGTGTTTTAAATCGGGGAAATCTTGTTACAACTATGTAGGGTATTGATGAGGACGCAACTGGATTACTGTGTACAGTTTGGATCCCTGTATTTAAAAAAAATGACATTGGCATTGGAGGCGAATTCCTGAAATGAAGGGGTAGACTTATCAAGAATGGCTGAACAGATTTAGCCTTTATTCATTCAAGTTTAAATGAATGAAGGGTGATCTCATTGAAACATGGGAAGAGGCAAAATAAAGGAAGATTTATAATGGGCATTGCCTTATATGTGAGAGGGGAACATCCAGTGAAACTTCACCAAAATTACTGTGACGAGAGGGATTTGGTTTTATGTACAATGCTGAAACAGCATGGCTCATCTCAAGGAGACACCTTAATAAAGGAAAGAGGACCAGGAATTAAACGTATTGGAAGGCATCCCAGCAATCATCAGGGGAGATGTTGTTTGATCACTAGCAGGTATCATGACAAGGTCATGTTTATCTGTTGACCACTTGAGGACGAAGCCTTATCACATTGGAGTCTTGTGGGCATACCTGTAGTACTTGCATGTATGTGTAGATATGTATAGTCTGTTTAAAAAAAGCTTGATTACACCATACATTTGTTCCACACCATTGTATACCCAATGTAGAGCCAGAACCTAGAAGGTGAAAGGGCCAGCACCTACAAAAGTGCTCATTCAACTACTCCTCTGTCTTCACCCCTAAACAATAGGCCTAGCAACTACAAGTGAGTCAGTTTAACCTCAATGGTGGGAAAAACTCGTTTGGAATGACAATGATATCTGTCAATTGTCAATCCTGGCTTAAACTGCCTCTCCAACCTATTACTCAGGCACACATAACGAAGAAGCCTCTTCAACACAGGTACCAAAATAGGCTGCAGATCTCTTGCTCAACATAAAAATATTGTGCCTGATTTAAAACCTGCCAGACGAAAACCACTTCATTCTTCACTTGCACACAGCACAGACCTCGGTAAAACAGCACTCTGCTTGTCCAGTGGGGGAATATAAATAGAAGTGTTTATCACCCCCAGGAAAATGTTCACAGAATACCTGTGAAAAAATATGAGGTGTATGTACTGTATGCTCCAATCTGTGGAATAACATTTAGACAGGGGAGATGAAATGCAGACCAAAGCTGTCATGACATCAAGGTCAGCAAATCACTTTATATGCTACTTAACTTGCTGTGCACAGATATTCAGATTGGTTATTCACTTGGACACGTAGCCTGTGTAAAGCTTTCATGAATCTATAACCTCTGTATTGGTACCAAAAAGAAAATCGACCATTGACTATTCCTGCAAGATGACCTGGTTTTGCAAGAACAGTCCTGGGTTTTCATTCCATGTCCAACTGTCCCAACAATTTTCCAAAATAGTTCAAATGTCCCAGTTTTCACCATTTTCAGGAAATGTGATTATAAGATCTCTCCCTGTCAATTGCCCCTCCCCAAGTCACCACCATTGGCCACCAGACATGTTAAAATCATCACAGAGCCCTACCTTCCCAAGACATTTCATTGTGTCCCAGTTTTGACATTTGAAAATCTGGTCACCCTATTACAGAGTAACAGTACACAACAGACTGAAACACTAAGTAGCTCCAGGAAGTAAAATCTTGTCCAGCAAGATAATTACATAATGCAACTTTTGTTTATGCTGTCATACTGGGTGAATAACAAAGAGGTTTGATACACTATAGATCAGATCTCACTCAGATTGCCACCTTGGCCCTTCCTTCACGAAACAAGGGAGCTCCACATTTCTGAGGGGAGATTCCAATCAGGGGTCCTTCAGAAATCTGGAACTGCACTTCCATTCTGGCAGTCCTTTCATAGCGTACAACTGATGCATGTAGGCAAACCACCCCGACTTTTCACAACTATTGGCTGCCTTTTTCTGGAATTGAAAGTTTCTGAATCACAGACAGCCGTTTGGACAGCTGCTGTCAAACGGGGAGGCCATTTGAGTAAGTGCAATGTGTAGGATGCACTGAGGGTAGGGTGGGTAGGGGCTAGGGTAGATTGGTAAATAGGGTGCCAGCTGGATAGAATGCCAGCTGGGTAAAGGTAGAATGCCAGCTGGGTAGGGGTAGAATACCAAATGGGTAGGATGTCAAGTGAGAAGAGGGTAGAATGCCAAGTGTGCAAGATGACAAGAAGCCAAGTATTTAGGGTATGCCAGGATGGGTGGGAGAAATGAGGTTTGGTGGGGAGGTAGTTACCATGTCTTGGGGAGGTTTTGGTCCATTGAGACAGGTCAAATTGAGTAGGGGAAAGATCAGTACGTGAGTCGGGTCTGTTGGGGGAAAGGGGTATGTTGGGCTAGGCATGGCAGCTGGAATGGCGGGCTAATTCCGTCAATGAGAAAAGGCAGTTTGAGGCAGATCAGGAGAAAGCTGCTTTGTGGGGCTGTGTGTCAGGTCAGGGTCTGGGATTGTAGTTGGATGGGTGCAAGGTACATAATGGGATCAGTTGAATAGTTATTCAAGAGTTATGCGTTCAGTTAACTTTTCCTGAAAATTAATTCCATCAAAACCCTCTGGATTTTTGATTTAAGTAGAGACTTTCAGAGAGTTCTCACAATAGAGAAATTGCCAATTGGAATCTTCAATTTCCTGGACAATTCCCCCAGAGTCTGCTGTGATGGGAAATCCATTAGCTCATCTTGTACAATTGCTGTCTGCCCTGGTATAACAATTGTCTAGTAGTGGAAAATCTGCACCTGTGTGTTTTCATGTAATTGCAGACTCTCAAGCTGCATTCTTTTTAAGAAATGGGAAATATTATTGACCTACCCCTGAGATTTTGTTATTTTCATACCAAGTTATAAGTGCAGCTGCCACTCGTCCATTATTTTGAACAGATTTACACCAGAGAGAAAGAGCTCGCTGCCAGCTTAAAAGATTATATTTTAATTTTATTTTTTAATTACTTTTATCATTTAATTTTAACAAATGTTCATCAAACGTTGCTTTCTCAAATTTTGAAGGTTTCATTTGAGAGTTAAGTTTGTCAAATATGCCGACCAGTTTGCTCAAGTTGCAATGAGACCAGTTTGTTTTGAAGGCTAATAAATGACCCTTTTAAATATTATAAACAAGAATGTCTTGAGAGCTTAGAGCTAATGGAATTAGAGTTAGATTTAGATTTTATTGCCACATATACTCAAGTACAGGGATGCAGGAGTACAGTGAAAAGTGTACAAAGTCACCATTCCCGGTGCCATTTAATAACATAATAATACTTATGTTATTAACTGTGCTATTAACATCTGCTGCTTCATCCATTCCATGTATTAAGCTGCTTTGAACTCTGCGCAGTAATTTGATTACTTTTGCATAATATCTGAGTGTGTGGCACAATTATACTTCTGGAATGTTAAGTGTACCCCCAAGAGACAGACGCCTAAATTGTGTGCCCTGTATGAATGCCACCACAAACTGTTGGTTCACCCCTGCATACATCAGGACAGTTGTGGTCTGGCACTTCTCTACAGGCATAGAAAGAAAAACACAGAGAACCGTCACTGGGTGCGTACAAGGCCCTAGTCTGAAAGAAATCTTACATTGGAGAGATGTTGCCTGGCAGCTGTCCAGAATGGAAGGCTACAAGTCAACTCAACAGGGCTTGCTGGGTGACCTTCATGGATGATAAGTCCTTCACACACTGCTGATTGGTTGCCAATTGATTTCCAAGTGCTCTCCCCTCAGATTCTCAGAGTTGATCGGAGGGAGTGGGAAAGTGACATGATTTCTATCCTGTACACTCCTTGCTGATCAGAAAGCCCTCTGGTGCCAACTCCAAACTCGCTGAGGGGCAGGGCAGAGGGGAAGGGAAACATTAAATTCCACCTGTGATTGCTAATTTACCTATTACGCTTCCACAGGCAGCAATAAGGCAAAAGACCAATCTGTTTTTGTGTTGTTGAATGAGGGAGCAATGCTGGTAACCATTTGGTTCATTTAACTCATCCTTCCATAGAAATCTGGCTTGGTGGTTAGCACAAATGCCCCATAGTGCTAGGAACCAGGGCTCAATTCCATCCTTGGTGTGAGTTGGGTTTGCACATTCTCCCTGTGTTTGCATGAGTTTACTCCAGGTGTTCTGGTTTCCTCCCACAGTCCAAAGATGTGCAGGTTAGGTGGACTTGCCATACTAAATTGCATGTAGTGTCCCGGGATGTGCAGGCCAGGTGGGTTAGCCATGGTAAATGTGGGGTAATGGGAATAGGGTGGGAGGTTGGTCTGGGTGAGATGCTCTTCGGTGGGTTGGTGCAGATTTACTGGGCGTTATGGCCTCTTTCCATGCTATAGGAATTCTATGATTCTATCGATCTTGCAAGACTCTCCAGCACAACATCTGAGTACAACTTTGAACTCTCTTGGAGGACCATTCCTTTGCAAGTTCCATTTCCTTGATTCAATCCATCTCCTGGCAACAATTTGAGGTGGAAGCCAACTGTTTTCGACTTCAGGAGTTACATTTGGCCCCAAAATGAGCTTCTTCCATATATCTGTATCATCACTCGGACCACATCTTTCCACCCACAAAACTTCCCTGACTCCATCCCTGTCACAGCTCATCTGCTGCTAAAGACCTTCTGCGTAACTGTATTACATCTAGATTCATCTATTCCAACATAAACTTAGGTAGTCTCCCTGTCCTCTACAGCCTTGAGATTATTCTTGACAGAATAACATCAAGAGGTATAGATAGAGTTGATAGTAGTTGTCTTTTCCCTAAGATGGGCAATTTCAAGATTAGGGGGCACATTGTTAAAGTGAGAGGAGACAGATTTAGAAGAGATGTAGGAGGCAAATATTTTTACTCAGAGGGCGGTTCACGTGTGGAATCAACTTCCTGAGGAAGTGATGGATGAGGGTACAATCACAACGTTTAAAAAACATTTGGATGGATATATGAATAGAAGAGGTTTGGAGGGATATGGGTCAGAAGCAGGCACATGGGACTAGTTTAGTTTGGGATTATGTTTGGCATGGTTGGACCAAAGGGTCTGTTTCTTTTACTTGTGTTCTAACTTGCACCAAGTCCCAATCAACCATGATCCCTGTGCTCACTGAGCTTCCCGTTGGGAAACACTTGGTTTTTAAAATTCTCTTTCTTGTGCCTACCTTTGTGTTCTCCTCTGGCCTTACAGTCCCCAGCATCTCCCCACAGGCCTCTAGACAATTGGAATTGCTGCTTTGGCAACTGAATTTGGTAGCTCCCTAAATCTCTCTGTGTCTCAACTGGTGTACAGATCATTGAAAATGGCAGCACAGGTAGAGAAACCAGTTAATAAAGCATACTGTCTTCTTAGATTTATTAATAGGCTCATAGAGTACAAGAGTAAGGAGGTGATGTTGAAATCGTACATGCCTGGAAGACCTGGAATATTTTGTACAGTTGTGGATGTCATTTTATAGGAAAGAATGGAGACAGTACAGAAGAAATTTACTGGAAGAGTTCCAGATTTGAAAATCTTCAGCTATGAGGATAGATTGAAGAAGTTGGGACTGTTCTCCCTGCAGAAAAGATGGCTGAGAAGATATTTGATAGAGATTTTCAAAACCATGACTGGGCTGGATAGAGTAAATGGGATGAAGCCTTTACCACTTGTAAAAGAAGGAGGAACAAGAGAGTGTTGATTTAAAGTGACGTGCAAATGAAGCAAGGGACATGTGAGAAAAAAGACTTTTGTAACATAATGGGTGGTTAAGACACGGAATATACTGTCTGGAAATGTGGTGGTGGCAGGTTTAATTCGGGCATTCATGAGGGAATTGGATGTTTTTTTGCATTGTAATGGTATCCAGGGATTTGGGGAAAAGGCAAGGGATTGGCATGAGGTAACAGAGCTGGACGACACAATAGAGTTGATGCAGGCACAATGGACTGAATGGTCTCCTGCACAGTCTTAATTCTGTGACTCGAACAATCTCTCCTGCTTTATGACTCCCCTTATTATCTACTGTTTCTTATACTTCAGCCTTGGTTTGATTTGAAACAATGTTCCAGATAAGTCTTCCTTACCCCATGAAGTATATTTATATAATTTTATGAATTCCTTTCTCGTTCACGTCCTTCAAAGCTAGGCTGGTATTAATCCTGCTGCAGACCTCAGAAATTCTCTGCACATTTCCACTAGGACAGTACTTGTGCCTGAAGAGGCACTTATTACCTTAGAGGGCTAAATTTAGGGGTCCCATTGGAGCTGAAGATCCTTCAACACTGCTTTCCTCTTAGCCATGGAAGAGCCTCAGAGACAAATTTAATGGAGCAGCTTCCAGCAATTGAGCCTCTGATGTGCCCTTACAAACGCCAGTCACTTGTCTTGAAAAACGATGAGACCCTCTAGTTTGGACCAAGTTTGATATCATTTCACTTGATTAGTTGTTTCTTCTTTCTTTCTCACTGGTGTTGCGTAGACGTTATAGGAATTTTGGTCCTACGGTTGTAAACGCATTTTGTTGGGCGCACATTGTGGCAACTGACTTTTCCTATTTTCATAAGAATAATGTGTTATGTTCTTCTACAGTTGTTTGCAACAACTGCCATTGTTATTGTGGCCTATTTGAATGAGTCATATCAGAAGGTTTGGATCATGCAATAAAAATCACTCATGCTTTCTCTACCAGTTCAAAACCAGTCGTGCAAATAATTGGTTACAGATGCTTTGCTCCATTTCTATACTCAATATTTACACATCACAGAATAGCAACAAAATTGCTAACTAGACAGCAAGAAGACATTTGTCATCTCCAATCATTTGATATCAAGAGGTTTGTTTTTATTAACTTTAAGGTTTTTTTTAATAGAAAGGAATAAGAAGTTTTGAATTTTTGGATGAAGCAAAAGATCTACTGAAAAAATAAAATTTAGTGAACATAAAAGCTGTCAACTGGCTGACGCAAATATCAGATCAGAAACAGAAACTCAAATCTCACTTGACTACAGTCAGCCTTTTGGAATTACTCTTTTTTAGTATAGTTGAAAAGAAAACAGTGAAAAAGTTGCATTTATATGCAGCATTCAAGTACTGGATGTTTCAAAGCACTCCAGAGATCATGAAGGTTTTTCTGAATGTAATCAATGTTGTAATGTAGGAAGTGCAATTGTCAATTTTGTGTAAAGCAGTTTCCACAAAATTCATTGTCATAATTGACGTGGGTTTTGCCTGAAGCAGGGTATCTTTACTTGCTGAGGCAATACCTATGTTATTTCTCATAACATGAGAAACTAAGTGTGGATAGCTGTAATTGAAAAATCTGACAGATGTTTATTACAGTGGCTATTCTGTACGATTATTACCTTCTTCGGCGCATAATTGCCTGTTTATTATTAGGCTATTCAGTTACAGCAAAACAGTATGCTCCTAGTAGCTTGCCGTGCTTCAAATGATCCTGAGGAAGATCTGTAATCTCTATTCCCTCTGGTCACATGCCATGATACACAGATCATATCATGAGCATGTCTCTTGAAGACGTAATGACTGTGAGACATAACGTAGCTATGATGATGGCATAATCTGTTGTTGTAATGTTGATTAAGGGATAAATATTGGCCAGTACACCAAGGATAATCCCCTACCCTCTTCATATCAGCACTCTAATATCCACCGGAGCAGGCAAATTGGGCCACAGTTTAACATTTCACCTGAAAGTTGGCAACTCCTGCTGTGCAGCATACCCTGAGCGCGACATTAGAATGTCAGTGTTGATTTTTGTGTTCTAGTTCAGAGTGGGACTCAAGCCTAAAACCTGACTAAGAAGTAAGACTATATCAGAGATAAAAAGGTACTGCAGATGCTGGAGAATCCGAGATAACAAGCATGGGGCTGGATGAACACAGCAGGTCAAGCAGCATCATAGGAGCAGGAAAACTTGACGTTTCGGGCCTA
>JAHRHZ010000061.1:3704666-3734086 GCA_024137785.1 Ginglymostoma cirratum | reverse complement strand
CTGCTCCTGCCCCACCGAACTCATCTCCACCTACCTAGACTCCATTTTCACCCCCTTGGTCCAGGAACTCCCTACCTACGTCCGTGACACCACCCACGCCCTCCACCTCCTCCAGAACTTCCAATTCCCAGGTCCCCAACACCTCATTTTTACTATGGACGTCCAGTCCCTATATACCTGTATTCCCCATGCTGATGGCCTAAAGGCCCTCCGCTTCTTCCTGTCCCGCAGAACGGACCAATCCCCCTCCACCGACACCCTCATCCGCCTAGCCGAACTCGTCCTCACCCTCAACAACTTTTCTTTCAATTCCTCCCACTTCCTACAAACAAAGGGTGTGGCCATGGGTACCCGCATGGGTCCAAGCTATGCCTGCCTCTTCGTAGGTTATGTGGAACAATCCCTCTTCCGTACCTACACTGGCCCTAAACCCCACCTCTTCCTCCGTTACATTGATGACTGCATCGGCGCCGCCTCGTGCTCCCACGAGGAGCTCGAACAGTTCATCCAATTCACCAACACTTTCCACCCCAACCTGAAGTTCACCTGGACCATCTCTAACACTTCTCTCTCCTTCCTGGACCTCTCTGTCTCCATCTCGGGCAACCACCTAGAGACAGATGTCCATTTCAAGCCCACTGACTCCCACAGCTACCTGGAATACACCTCCTCCCACCCACCCTCCTGCAAAAATGCCATCCCCTATTCCCAATTCCTTCGCCTCCGCCGCATCTGTTCCCAGGATGAGACTTTCCAATCCCGCACATCTCAAATGTCCTCATTCTTCAAGGACCGCAACTTCCCCCCTACAGTGGTCGAGAACGCCCTCGACCGTGTCTCCCGCATTTCCCGGAACACATCCCTCACGCCCCGTCCCCGCAACAACAATCAAAAAAGAATCCCCCTCGTCCTCACATACCACCCCACCAACCTCCGGATCCAACGCATCATCCTCCGACACTTCCGCCATCTACAGTCAGACCCCACCACCAAAGACATCTTTCCCTCCCCACCCTTATCTGCCTTCCGGAGGGACCACTCCCTCCGCGACTCCCTTGTCCGCGCCACACTCCCCTCCAGCCCCACCACACCCGGCACTTTTCCTTGTAACCGCAGGAAGTGCTACACCTGCCCCCACACCTCCTCCCTCACCCCAATCCCAGGCCCCAAGAAGACATTCCACATCAGGCAGAGGTTCACCTGCACATCTGCCAATGTGGTATACTGCATCCGCTGTACCCGTTGTGGCTTCCTCTACATCGGGGAAACCAAGCGGAGGCTTGGGGACCGCTTTGCAGAACACCTGCGCTCAGTTCGCAACAAACAACTGCACCTCCCAGTCGCGAACCATTTCAACTCCCCCTCCCATTCCTCAGATGACATGTCCATCCTTGGCCTCCTACAATGCCACAGTGATGCCACCCGAAGGCTGCGGGAACAGCAAATCATATTCAGCCTGGGAACCCTGCAGCCCAATGGCATCAATGTGGATTTCACAAGTTTCAAAATCTCCCCTCCCCCAACCGCATCCCAAAACCAGCCCAGCTCATCTCCACCTCCCTAACCTGTTTTTCCTCTCACCTCAAGCCACACCCCCATCTCCTATCTACTAACATCATCCCGCCCCCTTGACCTGTCCGTCCTCCCTGGACTGACCTATCTCCTCCCTACCCCCCTACCTACACTCACCTTTACTGGCTCCAACCCCGCCTCTTCGACTTGTCTGCCTCCTCTCCACCTATCCTCTCCTCTATCCATCCTCTATCCGCCTCCCCCTCTCTCCCTATTTATTTCAGAACCCTCTTCCCCTCCCCCATTTCTGATGAAGGGTTTAGGCCCGAAACGTCAAGTTTTCCTGCTCCTATGATGCTGCTTGACCTGCTGTGTTCATCCAGCCCCATGCTTGTTATCTAAGAAGTAAGACTATTACGAATACACAGCCATAGTTTACTCTCATGAAGTAACAATTAAGAAGCACTTGAATCAAATCAGAAACAATGGACAAGGAAGAAAACAAACGAGGATGGAGTTGCTGGACTGCTTTACAAGCTACTTAAAAGGAAAATAAGAGATCGTTAGCTGACTCAAGTGCCCTTTTACATGGACAATGCTTTTGGCCCCGGGCCTTTCCAAATGGGAGAAATGCCAGGAGCCATTGGATGGGAAATTAATTTAGTAGCTTTTGTAAAGTTGATGCAAAACAAATTTACTTGAAGTTTTGTGGTTTTTAATGACCTTTTAACTTTTTCTAACTTTGTACATAAAACAAATATATTTCTATACCACATACTGAGGTATTGAAGAACTAGCATGTCCTGTTCATATATTCTTGCATACATATTCAATAAAAAGAAATTTAATTGCCATCAATATTAATAAGCTCTTTTTTAACTGGAGCTGAAATTGTTTATTAAGATAAAGAGCACTGAGATTAACTTCAACAAGTCAGCATACAAATATCACATTTAACAGGCAACAAGCTAAATAAATCAATAAAAATACGATACATACAATAATTTTCTTTATTTAACCTAGTTTTCTAATAACCTGTTCAGGGAGGTTTTTATACATTTCTGGAGTAGGTGGGACTTGAACCCGTCTTTCCGGTCCAGAGAGGGTTCATAACCATACTTTGCTGTACCCAGGTCCATAAGAAACACCTTTTCTACTTTACAATCAAAGTTACCCTGTGGGCCCATCAAGCCAGGCTTTTTAGTTCCTCATGACTCATCAATAATTTTGGGGAAGCAGCTGGAAAGACAGACAAATCTGTCTCACTGTTCAGGGAAAGGGAAGGCTGTGTTTACATTGTAGTCATTGTAGTCAAAATCTGGGAGAGATCTGATTTCATTTAAAGGCATAGTTTGGTATTGACTCTCTCAACCCTGTGAGGGAGACAATATAATTATATTACCTGTTATTTTCACTAATTATCTGTTTGCCTCTGTAATGTCATAAAATCATTGAGTCATATAGCTGTGCAGCATGGAAACAGACCCTTTGGTCCAACCTGTCCATGCCAACCAGATAGCCTATATAAATCTAGTCCCATTTTCCAGCATTTGGCCTATATCCCTCTAAACCCTTCCTATTCATATACCCATTCGAGTGTCTTTTAAATGTTGTAATTGTACCAGCCTCCACTACTTCCTCTGGCAGCTCATTCCATACACGCACCATGCTCTGTGTGAAAAAGTTGCCCCTTAGATCCCTTATAAATCTTTCCCCTCCTACCTTAAACCTATGCCCTAGAGTTTTAGAATCTGCTACCTGTGGGAAAGACCTTGTCTATTTATCCTATCTATGCCCCTCATGATTTTATAAACTTCTATAGCCTCTGACACCCTAGGGAAAATAGCCCCAGCCTATTCAGCTTCTCCCTACAGCTCAAACCCTCCAACTATGGCAACATCCTTGTAAATCTTTTCTGAACCTTTTCCTTCCTATAGCAGGGAGACCAGAAATGAATGCAGTATTCCAATAGTAGCCTAACCAATGTCCTGTACGGCTGCAACACGACCTCCCAACTCCCATATTCAATGCATTGATCAATAAAGGCAAGCGTACCAAACAGATAGTAAGAACTGCAGATGCTGGAGTCAAAGATATTATAGTGTGGAGCTGGAGGAACACAGCAGACCAGGCAGCATCAGAGGAGCAGGAAAGTTGATGTTTCGGGTCGGGACACATTTCTGAAGAAGGGTCCTCCCCGAAATGTCAACTTTCCTGCTCCTCTAATGCTGCCTGACCTGCTGTGTTCCTCCAGATCCACACTGTGCTAAGCATACCAAACATCTTCTTCACCATCCTATCTACTTGTGGCTCTACTTTCAAGGAACTATGAACCTGTACTCCAAGGTCTCTTTGTTCAGCAACACACCCCAGGACCTTACCATTAAGTATATAAGTCTTGCCCAGATTTGCCTTTTCAAAAGGTAGCACCTCGCACTTATCTAAATGAAACTGCATCTGCCACTCTTCAGCCTAT
This sequence comes from Ginglymostoma cirratum, assembly GCA_024137785.1. Taxonomy (NCBI): domain Eukaryota; kingdom Metazoa; phylum Chordata; class Chondrichthyes; order Orectolobiformes; family Ginglymostomatidae; genus Ginglymostoma; species Ginglymostoma cirratum. The sequence goes on along the minus strand of JAHRHZ010000061.1, from coordinate 3,730,098 downwards.
TGGCCCTTCTGATCAATGTCCTGTTATACTCTGAGGTAACAAGCATGGGGCTGGATGAACACAGCAGGTCAAGCAGCATCATATGAGCAGGAAAACGTGACGTTCTGATGAAGGGTTTAGGCCCGAAACGTCAAGTTTTCCTGCTCCTATGATGCTGCTTGACCTGCTGTGTTCATCCAGCCCCATGCTTGTTATCTCGGATTCTCCAGCATCTGCAGTACCTTTTATCTCTGATACTCTGAGGTAACCTTCTTCATTGTCTACCACGTCTCCTTTTTTGGTGTCATCGACACACTTGCTAAGAATACCTCCTATGTTCACGTTCAAATCATTGATATACATGACAAAAGCAGTGGTCCCAGCACCAATCCTTCTGGCACACCACTGGACACAGGCCTCCTGTCTAAAAGACAAAACATCCACCACAACCCCCTGTTTCCTACCTTTGAGCCAGTTCTGTATCCAAATGGCTAGTTCTCCCTGTATTCCATATGACCTACCCTTGCTAACCAATCTGCCATACTGAACCTTGTCGAATGCCTTACTAAAATCCATATAGATCACGTCCACCACTCTGCCAATCCATGTCAGCAGTTCTGTATTGTTCTACAGAACTAGTGGAGATCCTTGTGTTCAATCTGCCCAATTTTTCTCATTCATTTGTGGGATATAGGCATCATTGACTGACAAACATTTCTTGTCCACCCCTAGTTGCCCTCAAGAAGATGATGGTGAACTGACTTACTTAACTGCTGCAGGCCATGTGTTACAGGTAGACCCACAATGCCATTGTGGGGGTGGGCTAGGGGGGTGGGTGTGTTGGTGGATTTCCAGGATTTTGTTTCAGCAACAGTGAAGGAATGGCAATATATCTCCAAGTCAGGATAGTGAGTGGCTTGGAGGAGAACGTGCAGGCGGTGGTGTTCCCATACATTTGCTGCCCTTCTCCTTCTAGATGGAAGAGGCTGTGGTTTTGGAAGATGCTATCTGAGGATCTTTGGTGAATTTGTGTGGCGCATCTTGCAGACAGTACACACTGCTTCTACTGAGCATTGGTGGCGGAGGGAGTGGATGTTTGTGGATGTGTAACCAATTGAGCGTGCTGCATTGTGTCAAGCACCTTAGCATTGCTGGACCTGCAGTCAGCCAGGCAAGTGGGGAGTATTCCACTACACTCCTGTATTGCGCCTATTGGTGGCAAAGGCTTTGAGGATTCAGGAGGTGAGTTACTTGCTGAGGATTCCTAGATTCTGACTTAATCTTGTGCCCATTGTATTTATTTGGCGAGTCAAGTTCAGTTTCTGAACAGTGGTAACTCTGGAATATTAATAGTGGGGGATTCAGCAACCATGTCATCATTAAATGTCAAGTGGCAGAGGTTAAATTGTGTCTTGTTGAAGATTGAGTTTACCTGGTATTTGTGTGGCACAAATGCTACATGTCCCTTGTCAGCCCAAGCCTTGATATTGTCTTGTTGCATTTGGGCATGGACTGCTTTAGTATTTGAGGAGTCATGCATGGTGCTGAACATTGTGCAATCATCCGTGAACAGCCCCACCTCCGGCCTTGTGATGAGGGAGAGTCATTGATGAAGCAACGTAAGATGGTTGGGCTAGGACATCACCTTGAGGAACTCCAGCAAAAAAGTCCTGGAGCTGAGATGACTGACGTCCGATAACCATAATCACATTCCTGTGCGTCAGGTATGAGTCCAACCAGTGAGAATTTGATTCCTATTGACTCCAGATTTGCTCGAGCTTTTTGATGCAATACTCAATCAACAGCAGAGACTCCAACTCAGATCAAAGAATGGAAAAATATTGTGCGATAACAAGTTGTAGAGCTGGATGAACACAGCAGGCCAATCAGTGGCCTTGTTATCTCAGATTCTCTAGCATCGGCAGTTCCTACTATCTCTGTAACAAAAATATTGTGCATTTGTTTAGCTCTGAGATTACCCAATCAATTAATTTGATAAGGTATTGTGCTTAAAATAAACTGCTCCAGCATTTCCATTTTGTGTTTGAACTTTGTAACATATTAAGTTAGGATAATCAAACTGTGATTTCCTTGTTTTGATTTTACATTTTGAATAAACAAATACTGAAGGCATTGTTTAGAGATCAAGCAGGTGGGTGGGTGCTAACTTCAGTTGGGTGACAGACACTAGAAAACAGGCATTAGCAGACTCAGGGCAGTGCCCAGGAGGGTCGTTAAAGGGCAGAGCACAGAAGGCAAGATTAGACACCTACATGGGATGATCAAAAGGCAGCACCAGGCTGGGTAATTAAAAGGCCTGCCTCTGTAATCCAAGGCTTTGTTCATGTAAAATTAAAATAACTCTCTAGTCCTCACCTATCACATTCCCTCACCTTTCCCAAGCCACCTCATGATCCCCACCCACACTCCATGGTACCTCATTCCCTCCATGTGAATCTACGCTCCTCCATCCACTCCCAGGGGTCCTTTATAGCCACATGCCAACTTAATGCCAACTCATAAAACAAATACCGAAAATTCTGAAGAAATTCAGCAGTTTGAGCAGCATTTGTGAAGAGAGAAACAGAGTAATGTTTTGTGTCCCAAATGAATCATCTTCAGAAATAATGCCAATTTATGCAAACCCATGCTCCCACCTACCATCTTTTTATGCTTAACCCTTCATACCAAATCAGTCAATCACCACCTTGGATGGACATCAAGAACTATGGTGAGATGAAATCAAATAAAGTTTTAAGTGTCAATTGCAGACTTCACAACATTTAAAAAAAACTCATTCATAAAATCTAATCACTACATTCAAACCTTTAAGTATTTCATTCCTTCAAACAATGGACGCTCATGAAAACACTCAGCTCTTTAAAACTCCTTGGAACTGTCAATCAACCTGCCAATTTACAGATCTTCTACTGTGTTAATGATAGGTTGTGGAAGTGGTCAAGAACTAATCTGTGTGCCAACAAAAACTGAAATAGTAAGCAATTTTTCAAGGGCAGGCTGGGTAGGTTTCATGGAAAAATTAAAGGGCCTACATATTTGAACAAATTGACATCCTCATAGTTCTACAGAGTTTGCCCATTTTTATGTGCGTTCACAAAACTTTTTAACAAACACAAAGGGCTACTCTGATCTCTCCCAAGGAGTAACTTTCTTGCCCCCAATAGTACCTTACTCTCCAATGTCTCCAGTAGGCTTAGACTATTTCCTCAAATGTCGACATTCTACCAACCATGGGTCAGAAACCCAAATAAGCAAACTTGCTTCTTTTTGAAGGCAGTTGCACATATGCAAGTTTAGCTGCCTCTGTGATCCACAGAGGTGCAAAATACAACCTGTCCCATATTACCCAGGGAACAAATGGTGGGTGCCTGGTTTGAGACTGGACTTCTGGAGTCAGGGCTTTGGTACCATTTTAGCTAAGATGCAGTGCCATTCTGAGCCCATGGAAAGTCAGGCTATACTATTGTATTGTGCAGCATGAAGGCATCTATTCAATCCATTGTGACTGTGTTCATTTTTTGAGAGATCAGTCTGATGAGTGCCATTCCCTCACCCTTTGTGCCACAGCATGCAATTCTTTTCCCATTCAAGTATATATTCAATTTTCTTTTCAGTGTGAAACTGCATCCACGCTGTTACTTTTCAGATTGAACCAATTCGAATATATAAAAGTATGGTTGAGATTTTTAAGACATGACAGGAGTTGCCATCTTGGAGCTGAAGGTGGAGTGGGACATGCATTTTGCCAGCAGCTGCCAATAAAATTGCTACTGCAGGGGTAGATATCGATGCATATTTACAGCGATTCTGAGGAAGAGGCTGTCCACTTGACTCCTGTATCCTGAATACTCCCTTCCTCATCATCTGACTTGAGATCACTAACATCTGCCTTGCCATGCACCAGTCTCCATTGCACAAAACTACCCCTCTTATTCACTTCTGAGCCTTTGGTAGCCCGTCTATTTATCCTGACAATGTCCATGCTTCTCCTCCTGGTATTGTCTTTGGACCTTGTAATTGACCAGACACTGTTAAGCTATTTTAGGTCTGAACACAGCTGTTCTGCTTCCTCAGTATTGCAGCGTTACAGAAATTCCCTTTCTGCAGGCTGTCACACTGTTTTTGAATATTGACGCACTGACTTTCAACAAATTGCAAACGGCTACATCCCTTTCTAACTACATATTTTCCTGATTTGCCTTCTAGTCCCTGCCTCTCCTCATCTCCAGAACTGCCTCCATCTCTACTAATTTTTGTTTCAATTCTTCTATCTCTCTTTTTAAGAATTCTTTTCTTTGATATACCATTAACGCCTTTCCAGTAGACCCTTGCATTCACTCACTAGCTTCCTGGGCTGTGTTCTCACAACTGAAAATTGTCTGGATCCACCATTCCTTGAGTGGAACCTCCTTTACAAGTCAATTTGATTTGCCCATTCCATTACCTAGCCAAGTTATTTCTTTATCTTTACACCCCTGGCTGGTTCATCAATTATCTGGAGATCTTTACTTCTACTTTCCCTGTTCCATTGGGTTTATTCTGGATATCAATAACTCAAGGCAGTACTAACAATGGAACATATCCAATATTCTTTATTAAAGAAGACACTATCAAATATTGCTGCGAATATCTTACCCACACAATGCTTACATTCATGAGTGAACAACATGGACTTAGCCAAAGATCACACCAGAAGAGGTGATAAACCTGCTCTGTTTCAACCTCCAGCCACAAATAGGACGATCCCCAGAGCTAGCTAACTATACCCTGAAGCAAGCTTAGTTCTATTTTTTCTATGCAGACTGTCTGTGCATTCAGACCTTGACACTATCGAGCATCCATCAAATGATCAGTTTGACTACTGAAAAACATAGCAAATGTATCGGTTACCACAGCTAGTTATGATTAATTTCTCATTAAGACTAACTTGTATCTCCCTAGAAAGAGGCTTAGCTTTTGGTCTTAATGAATTCTGACCTCAGGCCAGCCTATTCATGCCGCTAACTACCTTAATGTCATCTGATGAATTGCATGATATTTACACAGCTCAATTCTATGCCAAGCTCAAATCTAAATGACAAATAGGCCACATTATCACATGGATTCATTGTGTCTGTTTCAAAACAAGACTCCAATCTTTCACAGTTACTGTGACAGTTTGATTCATTACCTCAATCCAATCTTACATGCTTTCAGAAACACACAGAATGATTAAACCAGTTTAACCTTTTTAGTTATTAGGTCACCACTAAGTTTCTTATGATTTTCTTACTCATTTCTTTACTTTTCAGCAAACCCAGTAATTTAAGTTTAATATCTAGAATGGTGCCGGGGCCTGTTTAGCAGACCTCAGTAAGGGCTCAGTGGGGCACCAGACAGTGTGGCTGCCTAGGATAAAAAGGTGTAGAGATGGATGAACACAGCAGGCCAAGCAGCATCAGAGGAGCAGGAGAGCCGACATTTCAGGCCTAGACTCTTCTTCTGCCTGGCTGCCTGGCTCCTTTCCTGACACCCCATCCAAATAATTCCTTCCTAGTTCCCAGCCTGTCTTCAAATGCCTGTAAAATTTCCACGTAGACTTTCTCCCACTGTCTGGATGCTGAAAACAAATCTTGCCCTTGCCCATCAAGCATGATGACAGATCCACATGTGCTGACAGCTCTATATATAAATGAAACTGTAAATCTTCCTATGTTGTAATGAAACACTCCGCAAATCGTATTAGCAAAATGAAGAAATGAAAGTAGTGTTAATCAACATTTAGAATGTTTAGTACTTCTTATCTTTTGTTTTTGCTGGGCTAAATCTCAATGGCATATCTCTGTAGTTTCCTAACTATTTTTAGCTGCTAAACCCAGATGTTCCGGCAAACTCTTCTCTGTTTATTTATAGCAATTTACTGAATGGCTATTTTAAAACTAAATTGAAATCATGCTAAGAAGCAAAAGGAGAACAAAGTAATGCATATTTGTATTTATGCAAGCTGACTCTTAACTAAATTGTCCAACCATCATTGCAAATTTCTATTGGTACTGTTTCAATGTTAACATAGAATAAAACTTGACTCATATTTAAATAAAACTGATTCCACAGGTATGTCCCGGGATTTATCAGTTCTGGATTTCTCCATGGCAGTATTTAGCAATCTTTTTCCCACTGTGACTTAATTTCAAGGATTCCAGACTCTCACTTTGGGAAGCACTGCTCCATGGTGCCTATTATCATCGCCTTTCTTATCTGAGTACCTATTGAAATTAAAGATGTCTTACTGTTAAGGAATTTGTTTGGCACTTTGGAAGAACAGATATGTGCAGACATATTCCATATGCAGAGATAAACCTGCTTTTACAAACAATCTTACCAAGCCAGAATTACATGTATAACTAGAATCCTGAGGAAGTATGTGGAATGTTTTTAGAGGTCTAAGTCATTGGAACTACTGTTTCTGTAATTTAGACGACAAGAAGGATAAGATTTTGATAAATTGTTTGAGCTACAGAATGAGTAGACTCATTAGTTGAAATTTATAGCGCTCTGAAGTTTTGGTACGTAAAGAGTCAGTGAAAACTACTTATTACTTTGTGAATTTGCCAACGTTGGGATAGAAACTATTCGGCCTTGCATTCCTGGCCAATATTCCATGCATTGTACAGTCATGTGACCATAAGATGTAGAAGCGGAAGTAGACAATTGGCACCATTGAATCTGCTCCACCATTCAGTTAGATCATTGCTGATCTGATAATCCTCAACTTCACTTTTCTGCCTTTCACCCATAATCCTTGATTCTCTTTACTGATTAAAAATCTGCCTATCTCGGCCTTGAACATAGTTAACCACCCAGTCTTGATAGACTTTTGTGGTAAAGAATTCTACAGATTGACTACGTTCTGAGAGATAAACATTCCCCTCATCTCTGTTTTTAATTGGCAATCCATTATTCTGACGTTATTCCTTCTGGTACTGGACTACCCTACAAGGGAAAACAACCTCTCAACAACTACTCTGTTAAGCCCTCTAAGAGTCTAACATGTTTCAATATAGCCACTTTTCATCTCCAAAACTCCAACGAGCATAAGCCCAACCTATTCAATATTTCCTCATAAGAAAACCCCTCCTTACCTTACCTAGGGAACTTGCTCTGAACTGCCCCAATGCCAGTATGCCTTTCTTTACAGAAGGGGTCCAAAACTATTCACAGTATTCCAGTTGTGGTCTGACCAGCACTTTTTGAGCCAAACCTTCCTGTTTTTAATCTCCATTCCATTTGAAATAAAGTCCAACCTTCCACTTGGCTTCCCTATTACCTGCTGAACTTGGATGTTAGCTTTTTGTAATTCACAGTGTCTCCTAATCACTTCGTGCTTACAGCTTTCTGCAGTCTTTCCTCATTTAAATAAAATTCAGCTCTCCTATTCTTCTTGCTAAAATATTTTACCCCACATTTTCCCACATTATATTCCATCTGGTAAACTATTATCCACTCACTGTCTATATCTCTCTGCAGACTCTTCGTGGCATTCTCACCAGTTGCCTTCCCACTTATTTTTGTGTCATCTGCAGAACCTGCCAATAACATATTCACTTCCATCATCAAAATTATTAATATATAGTTTAAATAATTTTATTATCAGCACTAATCCCTGTGTCTAGTTACAAGTTCCCGTCCTGATAGTGCCTCATTTGTCCATACTCTCATAAGTTAGACTAGACAATCCTCTATCCATGTTAATATACTGTCCATGACACCAGGGGCTCATCTTACTAAGTTGCCACATGTGCGGTACCTTATCAAATACCATTTGGAAATCCAAGTATATTATATCTACTAGTTCCCCTTTATCTATCCTGCTTGATACCTCCTCAAAGAACTGTGATAAATTTGTCAGGTGTGATTTTCCCTTTGTGAAGTTATGCAGGCCCTTCTTGATTTTATTTATTTCAGAATACACTGCTATCACAGCCTTTATATGAGACACTAGCATTTCCCAATGATAGATGTTAAGCTAACTGACTGACAGTTATCTGTTTCTTGATTCTTTCCCTTTTTCAATAAGGGTGTTATGTTGGCAGTTTTCCAATTCTTTGAAACATTTACTGATTCTAAGAGTTCTTTGAAGATTACTACTAAGGTGTCCATTACTTCCACAGGTGCTCCTTTTGAAATCCCAGAATTGGGGAGGCAATGGCCTATTGGTATTGTCACCGGACTGTTAAGCCAGAGACCCAGTTAATGTTCTGGGGACCCAGGTCTGAATCCTGCCACAGCAGATGGTGGAATTTGAATTCAATAAATATCTGGAATTAAGAGTCTAATGATGACCATATTGTCGATTGTTGGAAAAACACATTTGGTTCACTAATGTCCTTTAGGGCAAATGATTATCTAGGTAGCAATGTCTCCTTATAGTCTCTTGGAAGGAAACTGCCATCCTTACCTGGTCTGGCCCACATGTGACTCCAGACCCACAGCAATGTGGTTGACTTTTCACTGCCCTCTGGGCAATTAGGGATGGGCAATAAATGCTGCCTAGCCAGCGATGCCCTCATCCTGTGAATGAATAAAAAAACCCATCAAGACAAGAAGATTTAATCAGCTTTTAGTCTCATTTATTTTCCCGAAAGCAAGAAGCCAGGGAGGTAGGGAGGAGGGTAAATAAATGCAATAACTATAACTAGTGAAAGAATACTAGGGTAGTTAATATAATTGACCCCCAAGTGCACTTTGGTAAAGCTTGTCTTTAAAAAAGATGCTTCAATGTTGAAGGGGGCCATTCTGATGTTTACAGAATCCCAGTGTTCCTGACAAAAAATTGGAATAAATCAGTCTGTTAATTGGCCACTCACTGCTGGGCTACTGCCACTTCTCTTCCTGCCTTTCATGATATTCCATGGCAGGTGAACATGACAGGGTCTTCTCCTGATCTCTTGCATTGCTTTTTGTCAGCCCTTGCTCCTCCCAGAACATCTCCAAAGCACTAGTAAAATTTACTATAATGACATTAACCTTTCACTGGTTTGCCTTCAATCTTTAACCCTCAGTAAACATCACTTATCTAAAACACTGCTGCCTATATATTAGCCATCATCACTTGTCTATCAAACCTCTCTTATTCGTGAACATTTCGCTAACGCCTCCAATTTAAAATTCCCGTTTTTGTATTTACATTTCTCCTTAGCTTCAATGCATTTTCCTTCATCTCTATTGTGTGTTTCCTCAAAAACTTTCCTCCGTCTCAGTCTGGCCTTTTGTGTGCCCCCCATTACTTTATTCCATTGTTGTGCTTTTAGATGCCTTGGCCCTTTGATCTGGCATTGCCTCCTGAAACCCTCTACTTCCCATTCCTCCATTTGGACCCTCCTTAAAATGTATATATTTGACCAAGCCTTTGGTCCTCCAGCCTCGTAAAACCTTCTTTGGCTTGATGGTCACCTATTTTTCTTAAAAATCCAAGAAGTGGCTTGGGCCGATTTTGGAAACATTATTCAAATGCAGATTATTGTTTTTGCTGCTGCCCTCATATGATCACACTGTGCAAAGCTTCATTTGGAAGGAGATATCCTTCAGAAAATGCTTTCTAAATCAAAAAAGCAAATGCAGTAGCAAAACAATTTTGAGCAACTGATGATTGGCATTGGATCACCTGGGCATTGCATTACACTGGACTTTACATAGAGATGCAGGATCAGGGAGAGGATGGTAAGTGTATGAAGCTCATGGTAAGGTCAGAGACATTGGCATCCCCAGTACTATGTTAGAAGACATTGCAACTCATCTAAAACTGGGATGTGGATAACTAAACTGGCAAGAAAAAAAGAGAGTGGAGGAGTTGAGAAAGGTGGAGGAATTGGAGACGTATCATTGGTCAGAAAATCACATGGCACGGGGGGTACCCGTTTACACAAAAGTCACAGAATCACAGATGTGTTACAGTGGCGATGGAGGCCATTCAGCTCATTGTACCTGCACTCGACTTGTTAAATGACCATAGATTGGTTGAATTGCGGATAGTGAGGAGGATTGTCAGAGGATACAGCAGGATATAGATCAATTGGAGGCATGGGCAGAAAAATGGCAGGTGGTGTTTAATCCAGACAAATGTGAGGTGATGCATTTTGGAAGGTCATGTACAGGTGGAAATTATACAGTGAATAGCAGAACCCTTAGGAGTATTAATATGTAGAGGGATCTGGGTGTGCAGGTCCACAGATTACTGAAGGTGGCAGCGCAGGTGGATAAGGTAGTAAAAAAGGCTTATGGCATGCTTGCCATCTTTGGAAGGGGTGTTGAGTATAAGGATAGACAAGTTATGCTACAGCTTTATAGAACTTTAGTTAGGCCACACTTGGAATATTGCGTACAGTTCTGATCACCACTCTACCAGAAGGATATGGATGCTTTGGAGCGGGTACAGAAAAGGTTTACCAGGATGTTACCTGGTATGGGGAATTTTAGCTATGAAGAAATGTTGGCTAGACTGGGTTTGTTTTCACTGGAAAGCAGGAGGTTGAGGGGCGACCTGACAGAATTTTATAAGATTGTGAATGGCGGGAATGAGTAGAAAGTATGAGGCTTTTCCCAGGGTGGAGGGGTCAATTACTAGGGGATACAGGTTCAAGATGCAGGGGGGGAGAGGTTTAAAAGAGATGTGCGAGGCAAACTTTTCACACAAAGGGTAGTGAGTGCCTGGAACATGAATAGGAAGGGAATAAAGGGACACGGATCCTGTAAGTGAAGACAATTTTAGTATGGAAGGGCAAAATGTGTCGGCACAGGCTTGGAGGGCTGAAGGGCCTGTTCCTGTGCTGTTTTGTTCTTTGTTCTTTATATCAACTAATGTCAATCTCCTGCTTTGTTCCCATACCATTGCATGTTATTTTTATCCAAACAATCAGCCAGGACCCTCTCGAATGCCTCAGTTGAATCTTCCCCCACCACTTTTCCAGGAAGTGCGTTACATATCCTAACTACTCACTGAGTGAAAAAGATATTCCTCGAATCAGCCTTGCTTCTTTTGTACATCACTTTAAAATCAATACCTCTTGCCCTTGTTCATTTTACAAGCAGGAATAGATTCTCCCTACTTAATCTCTTCAGCTCACTCCTAATTTGGAAAATCTCTGTCACATTTATTCTCAGACTTATGTCTAATGAAAACATCCCAACCGTTTTTTAGAGATAGTAAGAACTGCAGATGCTGGAGTCAGAAATAACACAGTGTGGAGCTGAAGGAACACAGCAGGCCAGGCAGCATCAGAGAAGCAGGAAAGTTGATGTTTTGGGTCAGGACCCTTCTTCAGAAATGGGGAGGGGGAAGGGAGATCAGAAATAAATAGTGACCCCAGGCACCTTTCCCTGCAACCGCAGGAAATGCTACACCTGCCCTTACACCACCGCCCTCACCTTCATTTAAGGCACAAAACAAACATTCCACATTAGATATGGATTCACCTGCACATCCTCAATGTGGTCTACTGCGTCTACTGCTCATGATGTGGCCTCCTCTACATCGGTGAGACCAAGTGGAGGCTCAGAGACTGTTTTGTAGGGTATCTGCCATTTCTGCGGGACAAACGATGACACCTTCCGGTCGTGAACCATTTCGACTCATCCTCTCACTCTCTGGATGACATGTCTATCCTGGGCCTCCTCCAGTGTCACAATGACACCACCCAGAAACTGGAGGAGCAGCACCTCATATTCCGCCTTGGGAGCCTACAATCCAATGGCCTAAACGTGGATTTTACCAGTTTCAAAATCTCTCCAACCTCAGCCTCATCCCATGACCAACCCTTCCTCTCATCCCCGCCACCTTGACCTGACAAAACCTGTCCATCTTCTCTCCCGCCTATCCACTGCTCCCACCTCACTGACCAATCCCCATCACTCCTTACCTGCACTCACTTATCACCATCCCATCTACCTTCCCCAGGCCCACCCCTCCTCTCTATTTATTTCTGATCTCCAAGCCTCCTCCCCATTTCTGAAGAAGGATCCTGACCTGGAATGTCAATTTTTCTGCTCCTCTGATGCTGCCTGGCCTGCTGTGTTCCTCCAGACCCAAACTGTGTTATCCCTAACGGTTTTTTTTGATTTGTTCATTGGGTGTTGCTGACTGGGCAGCATTTATTACCCATCCCTAGTTGCCCTTGAGAAGGTGATGGTGACCTGCACATTCAACTGCTTCAATCTATCCTCATGACTGAAGTTATTCATCCCTGAAGCTATTCTTGTCTACGACTTCTGTATTCTCTTCAATGTGATCATAGCTTTCCCATTATGTGGTCCCCAGAAGTGTACACAATACTCCAACTGAGGTCTGACAAGTGTCTTATGCAACATCACTTCTTTCTCTTGTAATCTATGCCCCTATTAATAAAGCTGAGGATCAACCCCAGGAGTCACATGTGGATATCAAATTCAGAAGTAGGGAAATGGAAAGGTGGATAGAAACCAACGCAGCGAAGGCTTAAGCTTTATTAAATAAGTATAACTTATCCAATTCTTTGCCAACAGATACTTAAAACAAATTTGTTTACTAAACAGTTAAACACTAAATTTTATGCCTAGGATTTTTGCAGTGCTCTGATTAGTTTAAAAATGCAACTTTGAGAAAGTCTACATGGCTCCAATATGAATATGTGTCAAGTGCCATAGGGAGAACCACTGTAACCTAAGCTCCAATGCCACCTTACTGCGTAACAAGTTTAATGTTAATGTAACTAATCAACCATGATAAAACATGAAACATTGGTGCAAAGTCTCTTTGCAGAATTTATCATTCAAAGTGTCTTCCTATTGGACAGGCAACCTTTGATTTACAGATTTGAATTTCTGTTTGCACCAGGCTTCTCAGCACAAGCACTGTAACAATTTCATTTTTTCTAAGATTTTACACCTAACCTGAACTACCTTTATAAAAAATGTCATTTTTTTCTTTGAGAGTCCAGGCTTTGTTTTTTTTACTTTTGTCAGGGACCTTATTCTGTCTTTCTTGAATCAGCCTGGAGCGGGGAACGCATTTGTCCAGTTTGGAATTAGTCTAAACGTAATTTGATCATTGTTGAATTTTTAAAAATGACTACGAATTTAGTTTAGCTTTTCCAGTGTATGTAGTCATTTTAAAGATAGTAGTAGTGATCTGTCTCACATTTCCATGTCTTGCAGTCTTGAGCTTTCCTCTTCAAACACTCATGGGAGTCTCCTGTTTTCAAGTTCAGATTGTCTAATGTCATCATTGTCTTTCTCCCTCGTGATCTTCACGTCTCTCATCAACTTTCAATCACATCCTTCAGCAAGGATTATGGCCAATTTAATTCTATTCACTAATGATTTTTTCGTCCTCCACCAGCCCGAGAGCTTCCTCATCAAGCTTACAATGTCTCCAACTGAACCATCTCTATTCTTTTTCAGAATCACAAATCATTATTTTCAACACTTTGAATGTCTGCTTTCCTCAGGACCCCTGTTCGTCCTGCACAACAACACATTTCAAATTACAGACCTGATAAGCTGTAACAGGCAATTTAAATACTTGCACAATAAAAAGAAGATAAAAGAGGAAATCTTTAGTTTCTGACAAATAAATATTCATACGTATTAATAGAAAACCACTCATATATTTGGCAATGCAAAATAAATTGTTACAATTGGGTGAGGAGAGGTGAAATGTCCCCCCTTTGCCCAATCGTTGCCATGATGGGGCTTTTAAAATGATATGTTTGCCCAGTCGATGAATGTTTAATGGTGTATGTTCTGTGACTGTTGGAGCCACAAACAGAAAAATTTCCCTGAGCATTCACAGTCATATAGATCTACAGCACGGAAACAGACCCATCGGTCTAACTCATCTATGCTGACTAGATATCCTAGATAAGTCTAGTCCCATTTGCCAGCATTTGGCCCATACCGCTCAAAACTCTTCCTACACATATACCCATCCAGATGCCTCTTAAATGTTGTAATTGTACCAGCCTTCACCACTTCCTCTGGCAGCTCATTCCATATGTGCACCAAATTCTGCGTGAAAATGTTGCCCCTTAGGTCCCTTTTAAATCTTTCCCCTCTCGCCTTAAACCTATGCCCTCTAGTTTTTGACTGCCCCACCCGGGGAAAAGACCTTGTCTATTTAGCCTGTCTATGTCCTTCATGATTTTATAAATCTCTATAAGGTCACCCCTCAGGGCAAATAGCCCCAACCTATTCAGCCTCTCCCTGTAGCTCAAACCCTCCAACTATAGTAACAAGCAATTTTGGGGGGGCGATGGCCTAGTGGTATTATCGCTGGACTATTAATCCAGAGACCCAGATAGTGTTCTAGGGACCCGGGTTTGAATTCTGCCAGGGCAGATGGTGGAGTTTGAATTCAATAAAATATCTGGAATTAAGAATCTAATTATGACCGTAAATCCATTGTCAATTATCAGTAAATACCCATCTGTTTCACTAATGTCCCTTAGGGAGGGAAAGTGCCATCCTTACCTGGTCTGGTCTGCATGTGACTCTGGACCCACAGCAATGTGGTTGACTCTCAACTGCCCTCTGGGCAATTAAGGATGGGCAATAAATGCTGCCTGACCAGAGACGCCTTCATCCTGTGAATGAATAAAGAAAAAAACAACCTTGCAAATCTTTTCTGCAACCTTTCATGTTTCACAACATCCTTCCTATAGCAGGGAGACCAGAATTGAACAGAGTATTCCAAAAATGGACTAACCAATGTCCTGTAGAGCTGCAATATGACCTCCCAACTCCTATACTCAACGCACTGACCAATAATGGAAAACATAGGAAACACTTTCTTCACTATCGTATCTACCTGCGATTCCACTTTCAAGAAAATATGACCCTGCACTCCAATGTCTCTTTGTTCAGCAACACTCCCCAGAACCTTACCATTAAGTGTATAAGTCCTGCCCTGATTTGCCTTTCCAAAATGCAGCACCTCACATTTATCTAAATTAAACTCCATCTGCCACTCCTTGGCCCAATGGTCCATCTGATCAATATTCCATTGTACTCTGAGGTAACCTTCTTCACTGTCCACCACACCTCCAATCTTGGTTTCATCTGCAAACTTACTAGCTATACTTCCTATGTTCATATGAAAATTATGTGCATAAATGACCAAAAGCAGTGGACCCAGCACTGAACATTGTGGCACACCGCTGGTCACAGGCCTCCAGTCTGAAAAGCAACCCTCCACCACCACCCTCTGTCTTCTACCTTTGAGCCAGTTCTGTTTCCACTCCCAGTACTCCCAGTATTCCATGTGACATAACCTTGCTAACCAGTCCACCATGAAGAACCTTGTTGACTGCGTTACTGAAGTCCATATAGATCATGTCCAAGACTCTGCCCTCATCAATCATCTTCATTACTTCTTTATAAAATTGACTTAAGTTGGTGAGACAAGATTTCCCATGCACGAAGCCATGTTGACTATCCCTAATCAGTCCTTGCTTTTCCAAATACACAGAAACCCTGCTGCTCACTCGATTCCCTCCAACAACTTGTCCACCACTGTTGTCAGGCTCATTGGTTTATAGTTCTCTGGCTTTTCCTTACCACCTTTCTTAAATAGTGGCACCATGTTAGTCAACCTCCAGCCTTCTGGTATCTCACCTGTGGCTATCGATGATACAAATATCTGAGCAAGGGGCCCAGCATCACTTCCCTAGTTTCCCACAGAGCTCTAGGGTACACTTGATCAGGTACCAGGGATTTATCGACCTTATTATGCGTTTTAAGCCATCCAGCACCTTCTCCTCTGTAATATGGGCACTTTTAAAGATGTCATTATTTATTTACCCACGTTCTATACCTTCCACATCCTTCTCCATAGTAAACACTGACGCAAAATATTCATTTAGTATATCCCCCACCTCCTCCATTTCCACACAAAGGTGGTCTTGCTGATGTCTAAGGGGCCCTATTTGTTAAAAGAGAAGAACAATGATGGTTTTTATTATATTGAAGTGGTAGGGTTAGATTACAGGATTGTTTAAAATCCAATAAATATCAAAGTGGTACTGTTCTCATTGGTTGATGCCTTAGGAGGTTTCACCGTGAACTCAGTGGGCCAGTGACAGTAAAGGAATGGTGATCTATTTCCAAATCAGGTTGGTGAATGGCCCGCAGAGGAACTTGGATTGCCTGTCATTAGCTTCCTAGGTAATGATTGCGAGTTTGGAGGGTGCTCTTTGAGGAAATTCAGTAAATTGCTGTCATGTATCTTGTAGATGGTACACACCTCTGCCATTGAGTGTCAAGGGTGGAGAGAGTGAATGTTTGTGGAGGTGGCGCCCATCAAGCAAGCTGCTTTATGCTGGTTGGTGTCAAGTCTCTTGAGTGTCGTTGGAGCTGCACCCATCCAGGCAAGTGAGGAGTATTCCATTACACTCCTGACTTGTGCCTTGTAGATGACAGACAGGCTTAGGGGAGTCGGGATATTCATTACTTGCTGCAGTATTCCTAATCTCTGACCTCTTCTTGTAGGCATAGTATTTATATAGCTAGTGCAGTTCAGTTTACAATTGATGGCAAGTCCCCAGGATGTTGATATTAGGGATTCAGCAATGATAATGCTACTGAATGTCTTTGGTTGAAAATTAAGTTCTCCCTTTTTGGAGATGGTCATTGCTTAGTACTTGTGTGACACAAATATTAATTGCCACTTGTCAACCCAAACTTGGATATAGAACATAGAACGTAGAACGGAGAGCACTGTACAGGCCCTTCGGCCCACAATGTTGTGCTGAACTTTTACCCTAAACCTAAGGACAGTCTAATCTCCACCCCTACCTTATACTATCATCCATATGCCTATCTAACAGCCGCTTAAATGCCCCTAATGAGGCCAACTCCACTACCCTCTCCGGCAATGCATTCCACACCCCGACCACTCTCTGAGTAAAGAACCTACCTTCGATGTCTCCCCTATATCTACCTCCACTCACTTTAAAAACTATGTCCCCTCATAATAGCTACCTCCACCCTAGGAAAAAGTCTCTGGCTGTCCACTCTATCTACACCTCTGATCATTTTGTACACCTCTATCAAGTCACCTCTCATCCTTCGTCATTCTAAAGAGAAAAGCCCTAGTTCTCTCAACCTTTCCTCATAAGACCTTGCGTCCATTCCAGGCAACAGCCTGGTAAATCTCCTCTGCACCTTTTCCAAGGCTTCCACATCTTTCCTGTAAGGAGGTGACCAGAACTGGACACAATACTCCAGATGTGGCTGAACCAGGCTTTTGTATAGCTGGAGCATAACTTCACTGCTCTTGAACTCAATCCTTCTATTAATGAAAGCTAACACACCATACGCCTTCTTAACAACTCTATCCACCTGGATGTCAGCTTTCAGGGAACTGTGGACATGAACCCCGAGATCCCTCTGCTCCTCCACACTGGATATTGTCTAGATCTTGTTGCATTTGGTTATGGATATCTTCAGCATCTGAGGAATTGCTAATGTTGTGTGCTAAACATTATGCAATGATCAGTGAACATCCCCTTTTCTGATGTTATGGTGAAGGAAAAGTCATTGATGAAGCAGTTGAATATGGCTGGGGACCCTAGCCTGCAGAGATATCCTAGACCTTTCTTTGTGTCGGATATGACTCCAACCATTGGAGGTATTTCCCCTAGTGCCCATTTCCTCTAATTTTGTTCAGGCCCCTGGATGCCATACTTGGTCAGATGTGGCCTTGGTGCCAAGAGCAGTCACTCTGACATCCCCTTTGGACTTCAGCTCTTTAGACCGTGTTTGAACCAAGGCTATAATTAGGTCAGGAACTGAGTGGCTCTGGCAGACACAACTGGGTGTCACTGAGCAGAGTATTGCTAAGTAAGCACTGCTTGATAGCACTGATACCTTGCGTATTTTATTGATGATTGAGAGTAGATTGGTGAGCTGGTAATTGGCTGGCTAGATTTGTTCTCCATTTTGTGTACAGGACATTTCCCTCATTTTTTGGTTAGATGCTAGTGTTGTAGCTTTACCAGAACAGCTTAGCTGGGGGCACAGCAAATTCTGGAGTACAATTCTTGGTACTATTGTTGGCATATTGTCAGGGTTCACAGCCTTTGCGGTATCCAGTGCCTCCATTTGTTTCTTGATTTCACTGAAGATTAGAATCTGTGCTGCTTGGGTCCTCTGGGAAGGCCAGGATAAATCATTCAGCACTTTGGCTGAGGATTGTTGCAAATGCTTCAGCCTTAGCTTTTGCACTGATGTGCTGGACTCCTCCATAATTGAGGATGGAGATGTTTGTGGAGCCGCCTCTTGCAGTGAGTTGTTTAATTGTCCATCACCAATCATCAGCTCCTGGTGCTGTTTGGCACTCAAGTAGGCCTTTGTTGTAGTTTCACTCGATTAGCACCTCATTTTTAGCCTGGTGCTGCTCCTGGAATGTCCTCTCGCACTCTTCATTGATCTAGGATTGACCCCCTGGCTTAATGGTAATGTGGGAGTGGGGGTTGGATTGGGTGAGGGGTGTTGAGGCATGCTGTACCATGGCATTGCTGATTGTGTTGGAACACATTACTGTTGTAGCTGATGGCCCACAGATACCAAGTCTTGAGTTGGTAGATCTGTTTGAAATCTACACCATTTTGTACAGTGGCAGAGCTGCACAATGTGATGAAATAGTTCCTCAATGTAAAGATGGGATTTTCTCTCTCAATGACTCTGTGGTGATGTTCCCAGGACCAGGCTCAATATATTTACATGTTTGATTTGGACTGATGTTCGGAAATCTCGTTGATTGGCCAAGTTTTTTTAGTCCAGTAAGGATTAAAGTGGTACTGTTCTCATTAGTTGATTCCAGACTGAGTTCAATGCTCTTTTGGTTGCAGCATTGAGGTGGTTGTTTAAAGATGTAAGTGGACAATTTATCTGCTCTCCTGGAAACAGCAGCTGCTAGTTTCATTTCCTTATAAGTATCTCTGTTTGAAGCACGTGAATTGTAAAATTGCAAACAGTTCTTTTAAACAGGGTGAAGAGAGAGAGAGAGAAGGAGGGAGGGAGGGAGAGAGGGAGAGAGGGAGAGGGAGAGGGAGCGGGAGAGGGAGAGGGAGAGGGAGAAAGAGAAAGAGAAAGAGAGAAAGAAAGAAAGAAAGAGGGAGGGAGGGAGAAAGAGATAGGTACATACAGGAATCTTTTGTGCTGTTAAGTTCGACACTGGCCTGTTTATCTTAGGTTTTTGGTGTAAATTTATTATATTTTCAACGTTCATGCTGCTCTGTAAGTGCTGGTCCTAAACATTCAGGCAGTACTTTGAGTTTTGGGTAAGTGCACTGACAGTAGGAGCTGTGAATTCCAAAACTGCTTTATTCTCAGCCTGACCATTAAAGAGGTGGACCCCACATAGGATCATTTCATTCTGGACTTTCCAGTCTTTGTAATTATGAGTCTAGGCAGAAATTACAAAGTTCAGCTGATTCTTGGTGAATGTTCTAATAGTTTGCTGGTTTAGTCCTTTTAGAGATTTTAAGCCAGCAAATAAGCAAAGTTGGCTTGATTATTGAAAATCCACAATTGTTTTTAAATGATTTTCACGTTCAGTCGTACAGAATGTAAATATTTCTGAACACACAATCAGCAAGCTCCAAATTTATATATTTTGTTGTTTGGTTATTTTGTGCTCAACAAAATGAGAGATTTAATGAATGGAAGAATGTTGAGAAGTGGAGACCAATGTCACTGACACGATCCCCCAGGTCAGGCAGGATGAAATAAAATGCTGAGAATGATTCACTTTCTCTATCTGAAGAATGAGGTGCTTTGGATTTTTTTAAAGTAATGTGTCAGTCACAGGTTATGTGGGCTGGCCGCGTGCATCACAAAGACTGACCTGAGTTCAAGATGCAAATAAAGATTATTGATTTCATTACTTAGCATCGAAGCCTTTATGTAGAGAATTTTTTTAATTGGGAAAAACCCTTTGCTGCCCACATCATCTGTTGCATAAGTTGACATTTAACAAAGGGTTTTTAATAATTTGGAACATTAAGATATTGTTTTGAGTGAGTAATAATAACTTCAGAGGTAACTGTTAAAAAATCATGAACAGCCTCCCCTTGTTCTCCAAACTTTCAACAATTGTCACCTCGCAATCTCTCCAGTTCTGTATCTGAATCAGCATTGAAACTTTCTAACTAAAATCACGAATTGTCAGTTATGTGACTGTGATATTACTTCAGGGTTTCTTCTCAATGTATTTGACCACTTGCCAGCCTTTGACTTAGTTGTTAAGATCACTGTCCCCTTAATGCTTCCTCTAGATTAATTAGCCCTTGACTAGTTTCACTTCTACCTATTTAACACCAAACAGACCTTTTCCAGAAGTGGGCTCTCTTCCTGTCCCTGGAACATTACCTCCAAGGATCTCAGCTGAACTCTTATTCCCTTCATTCCATGCTGTTTATTAGGCATGTTGAAGATACCATTCATAGGCATGCAGTTAAGTTAATAGACGTTCTGACAACTTGTAACTCTATGTTTTTGCCCACTGCCCAGCGTCTCTGTGTTGGTATAGATGAGCTACAACTCCCTGCTATTAAATAATCAAAATATCAGAGCTTCCATCACGACCAAAAACCTTTTGCATCATCAGTGATTTTATGAAATGTTCCTTCCATTATCTCTGGTTGAATCACACCCTCTTGCAACATCTGCACATTATTTCATTCAGAGCAAAGCTTCTGATTTCCTCTCTCCATAATGACTGCATGCTTCCACCTCTTTGATCTTTGAGCTATTCCTAATTATTATCTAACTCCACGGTTTTTGGCCTAAAACTCTTCCCCAAAATCCATAAACTTCAGTTCATTCAAAATTCTCCTACTATTCTATCCTGCCTGGTCCTACTCATCTGCTATCCTGACATTTCCTATTCTGTATTAGCTCTTGTTCCCTCAATAACTCCAATTTCTCAATTATTTTTGAATTAATCTCTTTATGGATTAACCTCTAACTGGTATTACATTGAAATAATGGCACAGAAACATCCATCACGCAAACCAGGCTTCCATCCATTGACTCTGTCTACACTTCCTGCTGCCTCGGGAAAGTAGCCAACATAATCAAAGATCCCTCCCAGAGATAGTAAGAATTGTAGGTGCTGGAGTCAGAGACAACACAGTGCGGAGCTGGAGGAATGCAGCAGGCCAGGCAGCATCAGCGGAACAGGAATATTGACATTTCAGGTTGGGACCCTTCTTCAGAAATGGGGAGGGGGAAGGCAGGTCAGAAATAAATAGAAAGAGGAGGGGTAGGGCTGGGGAAGGTAGATGGGATGATGATAGATAAGTGCAGGTAGGGAGTGGTGGGGATTGGCCAATGAGGTGGGAGGGGTGGGTAGGTGGGAGAAAAGATGGACAGATTGTGTCAGGTCAAGGAGGTGGGGATGAGAGGGAAAGTTGGTCATGGGATGAGGCTGGGGGTGGGGCGATTTTGAAACTGGTAGCCATTTAGGCCATTGGGCTGTGGGGACCCGAGGTGGAATACGATGTGCTACTCCTCCAGTTTCTGGGTGGCATCATTGTGACACTGGAGGAGGCCCAGGATAGACATGTCACCCAGGGAGTGGAAGCAGGAGTTGAAATGTTTTGTGACCAAAAGCTGTTGTCGTTTGTCGAGAACAGAACGCAGGTGCCATAAAAAGTGATCTCCGAGCCTCTGCTTGGTCTCACCGATGTAGAGGAGGCCACATCAGGAGCATCC
Organism: Ginglymostoma cirratum; assembly: GCA_024137785.1. NCBI lineage: Eukaryota > Metazoa > Chordata > Chondrichthyes > Orectolobiformes > Ginglymostomatidae > Ginglymostoma > Ginglymostoma cirratum. The sequence goes on along the minus strand of JAHRHZ010000061.1, from coordinate 3,708,369 downwards.
CATCCCATTCCGGTTATACTCTTCCAACAGGGAGAAGATATATAAGTTTGTGTGCACATAGGAATAGATTCAACAACAGCTTCTTTCCCATTGTTATTAGACATCTGAATGGACCTTTCAAATTTTAAATTTAATGTTGATTTTGCTTTTTGTGCACCTTCTCTGCAGCCGTAATATTGTACTCTTTGGTCTGTTCTGTTATCCTATTGCAATTTGTGTGGTGTGATCTCCCTGTACTGCATGTAAACAAAACTTTTCACTATACCTAAGTACACAAAACAATAATAAATCAAACCAAAGAAACATTTGGTCTCAGGGCAGCACAGCGGCTCAGTGGTTAGCACTGCTGCCTGACAACGCCAGGGACCTGGGTTCAATTCCACCCTCAGGTGACTGTCTGTGTGGAGTTTGCACATTCTCCCAGTGTCTGTCTGGGTTTCATCTGGGTGCTCTCGTTTCATCCTACAGTCCAAAGATGTGCAGGCTTAGTGGATTGGCCATGCTACAGTGCCCAGGGATGTGAGGCTAGTGGATTAGTCATCAGGAATGCAGCGTTAGAGGGATAGGGTAGGGGCGTGAGTCTGGGTGGGATGCTCTTCAAAGAACAAAAACAGAAGTTGCTGGAAAATATCAGCAGGTCTGGCAGCATCTGTGAAGGGAAAAATTGGAGTTAACATTTCAGTTCCAGTGACCCTTCCTCAGAACTGATGGTAGCTGGGAAAATGTCAGTTTATACGCAGAAGATAAAGTGGTTTTTCAGTTTTTATGCTCTTCAAAAAGTTGCTGTGGACTTGTTAGGCTGAATGGCATGTTTCTACACTGTAGGGATTCTACGAGATTTTGCACATAAGCCTTAGCTCAACCCTTTGACCTAATTCTAAATTCACCACCCATCTCTGTAACCTTCTCCACCCTTTCACACCTCCAAAGCTCTGCAAACCTCTTAACTATCTTATTGCTTTCAGTTGTACAGACCCTATGCACTGGAATTCCCTTCCTTAGTCTCTCTGTTTGTCAACCTATGTTTCTTCATTTAAACCCTCCATAAAATGTAACTTTTCGACCAAGATCTTAGCTAACAACTGCATCCTCCAGACCCCCAAGCCCCACCACCATTGCAATCCCATCCCAAAATATCTTTGACTTTGACTTAGTGTTTTTTTGTCTCTGGTTACATCTGAGAAGTACCTTGGGATTTATTATGTTCTGTGAATCTAAATTGTTGTCATTAAGTCAACAATGCCGACCAAAATTCAACATCTGAACAAACAAATATTTTTCTCTATAATTGCACAGAACATAATATCAGTTGTTCACCATCATTGAAATAAAACGAAGAACTGGAGATCTGAAACAATATCAGAAATTGCTGGAGGAACTCAGCAGGTTTGGCAGCATCTGTGGAGGGAAAACAGATTACTTTCAAGTCCAGTTCTGAACAAGGGTCACTGGAGTTGAAACATTAACTCTGAGATTCTCCAGCAATTTCTGTTTTCACTCACTATCACTGGATAGTTTAAAGTAATGGGTGAAGGAGCAGCCAGAGCTGACACTGAGTGTTACAGGCCAGAAACGCACTTCATTCAAATCCAGATCAGTACAGACATATCTCAGGCAGGGCACCAGGCATCATTACCATGATGTCTCTAGGGCAGGGAGGAGAATAAACAGACTGCACTATCTGTTTCTGCTTTTTATCCGAAGCCCTGATTGGGTTTGGGTGAGGCACCAAACGAACGTCATTTCAGTTAAGTTGTTATTTCTGACTCAAGCGTCAGAATATATTTATTATCTCTCTTCATTCCTATTATCCGACAAGAGTCTGCACTTGTGTGCTGTTTCAAACATTTAACTGGAAACAATTCATTCCATTCACCAGTTGGACTTTCGCCTCGAAATCAGGCTGTGTCTATCCTGTCCCTGCACCCCCACAGGAACATGTTGAAATGGGCCATGGTAATGATTGTTGGTTCAGCTAGATGATAACATCACATCGCTCTCCAAAATTAAGGAATGTGAGGGCCCAGCTGCCATTTCCAAATGACTAACTAACAAGCTGAAGCTCGATAATGATCCCAATTATCTGAATTCTTTTAGTGCCTGCCGCATTTCACAGGTGTTGTCCAGAAAGCATTCTGGGAGGTTTCATGTCAATATAACAAGAGCATAAGGGCGGAGGAGAGGCTAATCTCCAGAATCTTGGCTTAAAGTACCGGCAGACTCTGCTGGTGAACAGAAGAATGCGAGAAATAGGAGGCGTAGGCTATTCAGCCCTTTGACTTTGCTCTGCTATTCATTGATTTCATGGCTGATCTTCTATTTCAGCTCCATCTGCATGAACTAGCCTCATCTGCCTACGTAGAAATCTATCAAAGCTCAGTCTTGAACATACTCAATGACTGAACATCGGTCCAGAGCCCTCTGAGGTAAAGCACTCCAAAGATTCACCACCTTCTGGGTGAAAACCTTCCTCTTCCAGTCAGCCAGCAGTGGCCTGTGTCTTAGTCTGAGACTGTGTCCCTGGTTCTAAACCTCCTACCGTGGAGGTGGGGACGGGAGCATTCTTTTTCCACCTACTGTGTTGATCCCTGGAAATATTTTTTTCAGGTTTGAATGAGGTCACCTGTCATTCCTTTATAGGCTATCCCTATCACTTGAGCTTGGAGGCCTATTCAGGATACCAATGACCTGAAACTCAAGATAGTACACAAAACAACTCTATTATATGACTTCTGTTAATTGAATCATCAAACAGTTCAATAATACTTACACAAGTGCTAACTCCATGCTTTAGTTGTTTAGTTCCCTTAGAAACAGAAAGAATTTGTGTTCAACCTGCCCTTGTCCATCCACCTTTCAGATACCTAGCTAGGCTGTCCCCTTCCTTGTTCAGCCGCAACGAACACTGCGCTGAAATACATCTCTGCACCCTGCCCTGCCCCATATACACAAGCTGATTGCCCCATTTCTACAATGGAAACGCTACTTGATTAGTTGGCTTACCTTCACACCAGCAAAACTCCCTGAAACAGAAAGGCCCCAGTGAGCACTGACCAACCTCTTTCTAGACCTGCTTAATTTCGTGGAAATTGAGCTGCGTTCCTATGGACATTCAGGGTCACATCCTGTTTACCCCTTGTGATTTCTTGTTTAGGGATGATGGCCCACTCACCCCATTTGTTCCCACTTTCCCTAGGTAAATATTCACAAGAGTAATTGCAAGTTGCAAAATACTAGTTACTTAATTCCAATTAATTACACTAGGTTTTGGTCAAAAAAATCCCACCAAACTGTCAGAAGGCTGCACATATACATTTACACTGCAGTTTAAAAAACATTTGTCACAATTATAAGTTACATTTTCCAGGCTCTTTGAGTTTAGCTATGTTGGCCTTGTAAATATGAGGGCTCAGTTAGCTTCGATGGCTGGTTTGTGATGCAGAGTGATGCTAACAATGTAGGTTCAACTTCTGCAATTGTTGAGGTTCTTCTGAAGGACTGTCCTTCTCAACCATCCCAGTGACCTGAAGCAGGGTGACCTTCAGGTTAAACCACCAGCAGTCATCTCTCTCTCTAATGGGAGAGCAGCTCCTGGTTCGACTATATCAGAGATAAAAGGTACTGCAGATGCTGGAGAATCCGAGATAACAAGCATGGGGCTGGATGAACACAGCAGGTCAAGCAGCATCATAGGAGCAGGAAA
>JAHRHZ010000061.1:3683813-3704266 GCA_024137785.1 Ginglymostoma cirratum | reverse complement strand
CTTGACCTGCTGTGTTCATCCAGCCCCATGCTTGTTATCCCTGGTTCGACTACGGTGACTTTACCTTTAAATATACCCTAACAGTTCCACATCTCCAATCACCTCATGTTGGCTCCACTAATCTCTGCTAAGTCAGGACATAATGCTACCAAATATCAATTTCCTTGCATTCATAAAAGTCTTCCTGAATGCAATGGTCCTTTCGGTATATTTAAATGCAGCAGCTCCCGCACCACAGAGCGATAGCTTCTGTTTACTTTTTATGCTCATTGTTGAGCTTTTCTGAACCTTCAAGAAAATATAGTGACATTCAGAGAGTATGAGGTCTATAAGATTGGAGATGAGTCTGACTTCTTGTTTGTGGCATTATCTCTGTTCCTCATGACGTCTCTCTCCTACAGTCCTGACTGGGTACGGATAACCACTTTGCTACTCTAATTGACTTCCTTGCCGTTAAATGACCGTTAATTGGCCATCTGAGGATTTATGTATGAGCTGAGAGGTAAGGGCCAGGTATAGGGGAAATCATTCATTTTCTGTTGCGTTTCCTCCACAATGCTGAGAAATGTAAGCCCCAAGTTATTGTGCTTTAAAACACAATAAGCCAAGTTTCAGCAATAACTTGTTCTTTAAACTGAAGGACACTATTTTGATGCTGTGCTTTATATTCTGCTACATGAACTGAAAGTAATCACCCTCATGGTTGCTTTAGGTTCAGAAAATAATCTTCCCACATGTTCCAGTTTCTTATCGGTGTTATTACCTAATATATATGCGTCATAGCATTATGGTGCTGGAGTTCATGTATACAACCCAGGAACGTTGATAACATTTGATAGCAATGAAAAGCAATTTGAGCATCTATATTGCCAGTTTGGCTAAAAGTGCTGTTGTCAGAAATTGGGAGTTGGCTAGCACTTTGACCAGGAACTGAATAACGAATTTCCAAATTTGCACGGAGATGAGAGAAAATTTAAAAAGAAGCAAGTACTCAGGTTTTAATGTTAAAAGTAGAGTTTAAAACCAAATAGCAGGTAAAAGCATATTGTTCAAATGTGGATTAGACTATAAGGTTTGAATTATATTATTAGTTTCATGTCCAAATACTCATATGGAGCACATTTATGAGGCGGATTGAACTATGCAATGGTAACATGTGGAAACTTAACGTGCTCCTGTGAGATTCCTTAACTGGACTAGTGACACTTTGCAAATTTGACTATAAAGCCCGTAATGACAAATTGAGAATTGTATTCAGTTTTAAAAAGCCTCAAACAAAAAACTGCTACTAGAAAAAGTGACCACGATGCTGATCAGTTGTTTAAAAAACCCAATGATTTACCAATGTTCTTTATAACAAAAAAATTGCCATACCCAATCAAACCAAAATACAGCGGATGCTGGAAGTCTGAAATTGAAACAAAATGACTCATAGAATAGTACTGGAGAAACTCTGCTGCTTTAGCAACTTCAAAAATATTCTGATGTGGAGACATACTGGACTCGAAATGCTATCTTTGTTTCTGTCTGCGCAGATTTTGCTAGACCTGCTGAGTTTCACCAGATTTTATAACTGCCATCCCTAGAGTGGCCTACATTTAACTTCAGTCCCATTGCAATACAGTTGACTTCTAACTGTCCTTTGAAACAATATACTCAGTTGATCCACCATGACTTTTGTCGCACAAGTAGGGATGAGAAATCAAGTGCCAACATTGTCAGCAGTCAACTAAAAATTTTTGAAAGAAATGCTCATTTGTAGCTGCAATGATATAGAGCTCTGAGACATAGGGGCTCCACAGTCACGATCAGAAACATAAGTTTACAACTGATCAAATTACTACTGTGGAAAGGGTAATCCTCCTGTTTAATTTTGACACCAGTGTTCATTTCATGCACCAATGTAAATTATTCAGTATAGGGATTATAATTTGGGACATGCAGAAGTGAAATTGGTGTGTAAACTCAGTTTCTGATATACCAGTTTCGTCGAATGTGCAACACAAAATAAAAGGAAGAAGAGGATATCTTTCGTCTACCTCAGCAAACTTTGTATACCCAAACAGTATCAACAGAATGACACTTAAAGTAGCCATCTGTTACTTATTTACTACAAGTGTAGTATGCCACTTTGCTATAGGAAGGACGTTATTAAGCTGGAAAGGGTCCAGTAAGGATTTACAAGGATGTTATCAAGACTAGAAGGTTTAAGTTATGAGGAGAGGCTGTATGGTCTGGGACACTTTCCATGGAACGTTGGAGGCTGAGAGGTGATCTTATAGAGTTCTATAAAATCGTAAGGGTCATAGATAAGGTGAATAGCCAAGGTCTTTTCCCAAGGTAGGGGAGTTCAAAACTAAAGGACACAGGTTTAATGTGAAAGGGGAAAGATTTAAAAAGGACCTGAGGGGCAACGTTTCACACAGAGGGTGGTGAGTCCATGGAACAAGCTGCTGGCGGATGTGGTAGAGTCAGGTACAATTACAACATTTAATAGATATTTGGACAGGTACATGAACGGGAAATGTTTAGAGAGATACAGGTCAACCTTAGGCAAATAGGATGAGGTCAGTTTAGGAAATCTGGTCGGCATGGACAAGTTAGGCTGAAGGGCCTGTTTTTGTGCTGTATGATTCTATGACTCCACAAGCTGGAAAAGTCAAAACGATTTAAAATGCCTGCCAAGTGCACCCGAGGGAATTCTATGAAAGTCAGTTGACACTAATACAGATTGTCATCATATTGAGGATTTAACTACTCTGTTCCTTGAACAGCTAAGAAGTGAGGAAATTAGGATTAGAACTTGCCCTGAAAGCCAGAAAAACCCACAATTTTCAATGGGATACCAGGAGTTTACAGGTTGAAATGAAGACATTGAAATAGATACAATAGCAATAGACGATTAATATGGAGCTGCAGAATTTAGATTTTCAGGAAAAAGAGGACCCATAAAGAGTGGAGGGAACAAAGAATGAGACAGAGAGAGACAGAGAGAGAGAGAGAGAGAGAGACAAAGAAAGTAAAATGTGAAAGAGAAGAAAGAGCAAGGAGAGAAGAGACAAAATTCCAGGAAACATAGCAAGCAAGGGAGGTTTAACTAAGATGTCAGAACGGACCAGCAGGAGACCTATTACATTGACTCACACTTAAGGGTACAGGCAACTCAGTTTGTTCATTTCATTTCTACATTGGATGAGAAACAGGTGGAAGCCATCTTTATCTTCTTAGAGCAGGTAGCAAGGTAACTAAAATGACCAGTCCCCCACCGGTCCCGAATACTGCAGGGGAAAGCTCCTGAGGTTTACTTGCTCTTGCCTGAGGAGAATGTCTCTGATTATGAGACAGTAAAAAGGTTATATTAAATGTTTAATTAGAGTCTGAGGTGCAAAGTCAGAACCACTGTACCCTCTGGAAATGGCCTGATCAGACACACCTGAAATTTGAAAGGATTATATGGCTTGCTTTTGACCAGTGGGGAGGGGCACTTAAAACAGAAGCCTCTTACTAACAGCTCTGTGAAATATTTAAGTATTTAAAAACGTCATCGCCTTCCCTACCCGGAGGAAGACGGGCTGACTTTTCCCCAGGCAGGCCAGCACACTGGCTGATGATCATGAGTTGATCCACAAACCCATGTTCCTGAACAAACACTTCCCAAGTCACCCCCAACCAACTGGAAAATGGGAAAAGTGCTGGGACTCCTCCTGAGACAGAAAGGGTGGAGGTGAAATTGAAAGAAGAGACCAAGAAGCCTGTCTGTTTTAGTTGTTGAAAGGTAGGGCTAATCTGGGCCAACTGTTGAAGGCTACAGGAAAAATCAATAACATTTCTAAGGACACATACATGTGGTGCAGAGAATGTGAGTCCGTCAGACAGTTTAGCAGACCATGCTGTGACACTGACTGTGGCAGCAAATCCCTGTAAAAAACATTCCTGAATGTGTAGATGAGGTTAGATAAATCCCTGAGGTCCAAAGGAAGGGTAGCCACTATTCTCAGGGTGAGGTAAGCACACGTGTAATCATACTGAGGTATAACAGGGCCAGAAAAACTCTACAACTAAGTAAAGGCATGACCTTCCCACCAGCGAGTGCAGTAAGTACCAAGGCGTTGATACGGTGCCAAGGAAGAGGGAAAATAATGCCCATCCCCCTCTACCTGGTGACTCTAGAGTGTGACCTTGTATAGAGGCAAGTGACCATGGGATTCATCTCCAGCATGCCTGTAGCTGGGGTCAACCTGCTCCTCAGTAATGGTCTGAGATCGTAGATAACAGCGTTCAAAGAGGTTTATGAAATCAGGGAGACTGAATAACTGCAGACGAAAGTGCCAGGCACTTTCCCTGACAGTGTCGTCCATGGCTGGGCAAGCTTGGCCACTGGAAGTTGAGGTGACACTGCAAACACTGCAAACTCCGGTCGGGTTATCTATAAAACGTACTTTGGGACCCTAGCAGAGCCCAGTGATGTAGTAATAGGACTTCTTTGGTAGCAGCCCAATAAGCTGTCTCTTCACTGAAAACACTCGCTCATGTTGGAGCCAAGGCAGAAGCAGTCACTGAATGTGCAATATTGAAAATGTGGTGGTGATGATGAAATGGAGAGCCCCTTTCCAAACCTGCAAATAATGAGTAGGCAGTGATCCAGCAGGTAGTGGCACCACCAACGTACCATGGGGAAATGTAGGGGAAAAACTCTTAGCATGAGATTGCGGTGGCCGGGCATGTTGGTATATGCAAAAGCAAGCCTGCATCATCTGGCACTTATACTCGGCCCAGCTCCATAAGGATATAGTAACATTTTGTTGAACTCATCACACCTGCTTGTTTGTGGGAAAACCACATCCTGCTATAAGACCTGCATCTCTGTTTCCTGTGCCTGCTTTTTGGGAACCACTCAGGTACAGGAAAAAAGTAGATGGGTTACAGTCAGGGAACGGAAAGGGAACAGGCAGACAGTGCGGGGATCCCCTGCGGCCATTCCCCTCAATAACAGGTATACCATTTTGGATTCTGTTGAGGGGGACGACTTACTAGGGGTAAGCCATGGGGTACAGGTCTCTGGTGCAGAGTCTGTCCCTGTTGCTCAGAAGGGAAGGGGGAAGAGGAGGAGAGAACTAGTCATTGGGGACTCCATAGTTAGGGGGACAGATAAAAGATTCTGTGGGAACAAGAGAGACTCACGGTTGGTGTGTTGCCTCCCAGGTGCCAGGGTCCATGTTGTCTCGGATCGTGTCTTTGGGGTCCTGAAGGGAGAGGGTGACCAGCCCCAAGTCGTCGTCAACATAGGTAGCAATGACATAGGTAGAAAGAGGGATAGGGATATACGGCAGGATTTCAGGGAGCTAGGGTGGAAGCTGAGAGCTAGAACAAACAGAGTTGTTATCTCTGGTTTGTTACCCGTGCCACGTGATAGCGAGGCAAAGAACAGGGAGAGGTATCAGCTGAACACGTGGCTGCAGGGATGGGGCAGGAGGGAGGGTTTCAGGTATATGGATAACTGGGCCTCATTCTGGGGAAGGTGGGACCTCTACAAACAGGACGGTCTTCACGTGAACCAGAGGGGTACTAATATCCTGGGTGGGAAATTTGCTAATGCTATTCGGGTGGATTTAAACTAGCTCAGCAGGGGCATGGGAACCTGTGGTGTAGTTCCAGTACACAGGAGGATGAGAGTAGGGAGGACATGGACAGGATTTCACCATCACAGGAGTGTGCTGGCAGACAGCAAGCTGGTTTGAAGTGTGTCTACTTCAACGCCAGGAGTATCCGGAATAAGGTAGGTGAGCTTGCAGCATGGGTAGGTACCTGGGACTTCGATGTTGTGGCCATTTCGGAGACGTGGATAGAGCAGGGTCAGGAATGGATGTTGCAGGTTCCAGGGTTTAGATCTTTCATAAAGATCAGGGAAGGTGGTAAAAGAGGGGGAGGTGTGGCATTGTTAGTCAAGGACAGTATAACGGTGGCTGAAAGAACTTTTGACGAGGACTCGTCTACTGAGGTGGTATGGGCTGAGGTCAGAAACAGGAGAGGAGAGGTCACACTGCTGGGAATTTTTTATATGCCTCGCAAGGTTCCAGGGATATGGAGGAGAGGATCGGCAAAATGATTCTGGGCAGGAGTGAAAGGAACAAGGTGGTCATTATGGGAGACTTTAACTTCCCCAACATTGACTGGAAATGCTATAACGCTAGTACGTCGGACGGAACAGTTTTTGTCCAATGTGTGCAGGAAGGTTTCCTGACACAGTATGTCGAAGGGCCGACAAGAGGGGAGGCCACACTGGATCTGGTACTTGGTAATGAACCAGGCCAGGTGTTTGATTTGGTGGTAGGTGAGCACTTTGGAGAGAGTGACCATAATTCGGTTACGTTTAGTTTAGCGATGGAAAGGGATAGGAACATGCCACTGGGCAAGAGTTATAGATGGGGGAAAGGCAATTATAATGCAATTAGGCAAGACTTAGGAGAGATAGAATGGGGTAGCAAAATGCAGGGGATGGGGACAATCGAAATGTGGGGCTGGTTTAAGGAACAGATACTGCGTGTCCTTGATAGGTATGTCCCTGTCAGGCAGGGAGGAAGTGATAAGGTAAGGGAACCTTGGTTTACAAAAGAAATTGTATCTCTTGTTAAGCGGAAGAGGGAGGCTTATGTGACACTGAGACAAGATGGTTCAGATGAGGTGATGGAGAGTTACATATTAGCTAGGAAGGATTTAAAGAGAGAGTTAAGAAGAGCAAGGAGGGGACATGAGCAGTCATTAGCAGGTAGAATTAAGGAGAACCCTAAAGCTTTCTATAGGTATGTGGGGAATAAAAGAATGACTAGGGTAAGAATAGGGCCAGTCAAAGACAGAAGTGAGAAGTTGTGTGTGGACCCTGTGGAGATCGGAGAGGTGCTAAACAAATATTTCTCATCTGTTTTCCCTCAGGAAAAGGAGAATATTGTAGAGGAGAAGACTGCGATACGGGCTATTAGACTTGAAAGGATTGAAGTTAGTAAGGAGGAGGTGTTATCATTCCTAGAAGGTGTGAAGGTAGATAAATCCCCTGGGCCGGATGGGATTTTTCCGAGGATTCTCTGGGAAGCTAGGGAGGAGATGGCGGAGCCTTTAGCCTTGATCTTTGAGTCATCATTGGCTACAGGTTTAGTACCAGATGACTGGAGGATTGCAAATGTTGTGCCCTTGTTCAAGAAGGGCAGTAGAGATGACCCAGGTAATTATAGACCAGTGAGCCTTACATCTGTTGTAGGAAAAGTTTTGGAAAGGATTATAAGAGATAGGATTTATAATCATCTAGCAAGCAACAATTTGATTGGAGATAGTCAACATGGATTCGTCAAGGGCAGGTCGTGTCTCACAAACCTCATTGAGTTTTTTGAGAAGGTGACCAAGCATGTGGATGAGGGTGGGGCAGTTGACATGGTGTACATGGACTTCAGTAAAGCCTTTGATAAGGTTCCACATGGTAGGCTAGTGGAGAAAATGCGGAGGCATGGGATTGAGGGAGATTTAGCAGTTTGGATTAGAAACTGGCTTTCTGAAAGAAGGCCAAGAGTGGTGGTTGATGGAAAATATTCAGCCTGGAGTCCGGTTACTAGTGGTGTGCCACAAGGATCTGTTTTGGGACCACTGCTGTTTGTCATTTTTATAAATGACTTGGATGCAGGCATAGATGGATGGGTTAGTAAGTTTGCGGGTGACACTAAAGTCGGTGGAGCGGTGGACAGTGTGGAAGAATGTTGCAGGTTGCAGGGAGACTTGGATAAACTGCAGAATTGGGCTGAAAGGTGGCAAATGGAGTTCAATGCAGACAAATGTGAGGTGATGCACTTTGGGAAGAATAATAGGAAGGCAGAATACTGGGCCAATGGAAAGATTCTTGGTAGTGTGGATGTGCAGAGGGATCTTGGTGTCCAGGTACATAGATCCCTGAAAGTTGCCACCCAGTGTTGATAGTGCTGTTAACAAGGCATAAGGTGTGTTAGGTTTCATTGGTAGAGGGATTGAGTTCCGGAGCCGTGATGTCATGCTGCAGCTGTACAAAACGCTAGTGCGGCCTCACTTGGAATATTGCGTACAGTTCTGGTCACCCCATTACAGGAAGGATGTGGAAGCATTGGAAAAGGTGCAGAGGAGATTTACCAGGATGTTGCCTGGTCTGGAGCGAAGGTCTTATGAGGAAAGACTGAGGGACTTGTGTCTGTTCTCATTGGAGAGAAGAAGGCTAAGAGGGGATTTAATAGAGACCTACAAAATGATCAGAGGATTAGATAGGGTGGACAGTGAGAGTCTTTTTCCTAGGATGATGACATCAGCTAGTACGAGGGGGCATAGCTGCAAATTGAGGCGTGATAGATTTAAGACAGATGTCAGAGGCAGGTTCTTTACTCAGAGAGTGGTAAGGGCGTGGAATGCCCTGCCTGCCAATGTAGTTAACTCAGCCACATTAGGGGCATTTAAACAGTCCTTGGATAAGCATACGGATGATGATGGGATAGTGTAGGGGAGTGGGCTTAGATTAGTTCACAGGTCGGCGCAACATCGAGGGCCGAAGGGCCTGTTCTGCGCTGTATTGTTCTATGTTCTATGTTCTATGTTCTATTCATGGAATGTGTGGCACCCCTGCCAAAAACCAATATTGCCTTGTAGCTCTGGCTAAGGGGGCTAGATGTAAACAGGTGGGGCAAGGCCTGTAGACTGTAAGTGATTGAGCACTAAGAGACCCAAGCAAGCTGCCCCAAGATGCTGCCTGGGTTTAGTCCATGAGCTGGGTGCCTGGCACTGCCCTCAAAGTGTCCTTACAACAACTTTTCAAAGTTATTTGCTCGTACACCGTAAGGTGCAGCATTGAAGGAGAGAAACATGGTCCAAGTAGATTGAAGCGGTACCCGAGATGCTGGCAGGTGTTGGATGCCAGTGTTCATGGATGAGGTGACTAGATTCCAGGGATGTGCTCTGAGATGTTTCTCTCGGGTGTTCTAGAGGGCAGTGTGGAGGAGCAAGTGGCGAGTTTTGGATTACTGGTTACCCGCTTTGACTTCCATGTCGCAAGTTGCCAAAGTCTAGTTTCCTCATAGCAGATTGTAGGACAGGAAGCTGCATATAAATGAGGTGAGCTTCAGGGTTAATGAGGCTATTAACGAGCAACGATCCCTGTTAATAGACATCTCACTGTTGCCAAGCAAGAATCATGTCTCAACACCAAATTCTGTTGGAAAATGCAGCTGGTTGCTTCTGACATCACTAATAAGTCTCACTGGAATTCTTACGTGGTTCTGTTCGATTTCTCACCATTAACTTCATTATTCAGGCTCCTTTAAGATTCTGCCCTATGTAACCATTTGCTTCTTGTAACCTCAATATATATTTTTGTTTAATTTTCTCCTAGTTAGTGCCTGCGTAGAATTGAATAGCAAGGAAAGGCTGGAACCTGCATGTGATTGGAGTGAAGTCTTTGAATTCAGTCCAGTATTCCAACATGCATAGTGACCTACATTAGATCCCTTTCTGACAGTGTCTTGATTTTAAACTTCTCATCTTTGTTTTCAAAACTGTATCTTGCCTTCATTTAGATTGAATAAATAACAGCGGATTTTTTTGTGCTTTTCTTTTAAACACAATGCAAGTCTGATTCTAATATCTCTTATAGACGTAAATTGCCTGATTGGATTTTTTGGCGAAATGTTTGAGGAAAACAAGTAAGATGAGATGTGGCTGACAGACTGTGTGTCTGATTATGCAGGTCGTTAGAAAATTTAGGAATCAATGGCAGGAAGTGGGTCAAGGGTGTCACTACTCCATGAACAAAGCCATTCAACAGGAAATAGAGTAGAAATGATTCATTGTCACAGAACCCGAACCTTTCCCCAACATTCAGTAGCATGTTCATTCTTCAGCAGCAGGCAGGAACAGGGCAGCAACAAAATGGCATATTTTATCTAAAGGCAAAATACCACAAATACAGAAATAGAGTTGTGTAATATGGAAACAGACTCTTTGGTCCACCTCATCCATGCTGACCAAATGTCTTAAGCTAATCTAATTCCATTTGCCAGCATTTGGCCCATAACCCTCGAAAACCATCCTATTCATGTACACATCCAGATGTCTTTTAAATGTTGTAATTGTACCAGCCTCCACCACTTCCTCTGCCAGCTCATTCCATACATGCACTACCCTCTGTGTGAAAAAGTCGCCCCTTAGGTCCCTTTTAAATCTTTCACTTCTCACCTTAAACCTATGCCCTTCAGTTCTTGTCTCTGCTACTTTAGGGAAAAGACCTTAGCTATTCACCCTATCTATGCCCGTCATGATTTTATAAGCTTCTATAAGATCACCCCTCAGTCTCTGATGCTCCAGGAAAAATAGCTCCAGCCTATTCAGCCTCTCCTTATCTGAAAAGACTGCTGAGGAAGAGCCATATTAGACTCGAAGTGTTAAATCTGTTTCTCTCTCTCCCTAGGTGCTGAATTTCTCCAGCTTTCTCTGTGTTTGCAGCATATTTTATCATTTAGGGCAGGGCTGGGCGAATAGTACTGATTCAGATCCAACATTGTTGCTAAGGGCTGCTGTGGGGGCAGCAGCAGCAGAAGACTGATTGCAAAATACGTTTCTCTGGCCATAGAGTTACAAAAATAATTCTTTTAGATCACATGTGTTGTGAGTTTGTGGTTGGCTTCTTTCCGTCCAGGTGTCAATTGCCCACTGGAAGAATTGAAGCAAGATTTCAAAGATTAGCAACCGGCCATGTGTTGTGAAGTGGAATGGAATCAAATACTGTCAGCAGGGTTTGTACTAATTTCTTCTCAGACTACATATTAAAACAAATCATTGAAATCTAGTTCCACAGGACTCCAAAGACCCACTGACATTTTCGGTCTGAAATATGTGTTTGATGTAACAATTTTACAAGTGAGATTAAGTATTATTTAAACATTTTTAAAAAAAAGTCCGAAGATGAAGGTCACTGATAAGACGCCTGCCTCTATTCACAAAACCTGGTGTTATGCTGGGAACTACCAAAACACATTTCAACACCCAGCTACTGGAATGCTTACTGGTCTGTTGCATTACTTCTGTACACATTCTCATAATTATGTGCTGATATTGTTCACCACATTTACAAAGATTACTTTTAGCTTTATGGAATCCCTACAGAGTGGAAGCAGACTATTTGGCCCATCGAGTCCACACCATCCGTCCAAAGAGCATCCCACTCAGATCTACTTCCCACCGTGGGGGAGGCAATAGCCTCGTGGTAGAGGGAGGCAATGGCCTACTGGCATCACCACTAGACTATCAATCCAGAGATACAGCAATGCTCTGGGGACCCAGGCCCGAATCCTGCCATAGCAGGCGGTGGAACCTGAATTCGGCAAAAAAATAGTCTAGAATTAAAAGCCCAGTGATGACCATGAAACCAAATGTCAATCATTGGGGGGAAAACCCATCTGGATTATCGTTTAATTTCTCATATACCTCAAACATACTAGCTTGGCTGTTTGGCCATATCTAAAATAGATTCCTGTATGGTGTATATTAGTCCATACGAATGGGACTCAATTTTACTAGAAATCTGCTAAAAATCAATTTTGGAGAGTTTAGTGAAGGGTTTTGCTTCATGAGTTCCAGTGAGGTTTCTCATGCTATTCTCTGGAAATCTCCTTATTATCTATGCACCACGCTGCCATGGCAACCTGCACATTATAGCTTCGCTTGAGCCAGGGGCAGAGGTACTCCCTACTTCTAGGACACACCTGGAATCACTGATGCCAGTTCCATTTTTAAACCTCATCCATGCACTACGTCAAGCATGGCTGGCAGGAGTTGCCCCTCACCAGGTACATGATGGCAGGGTAACCAAAAAAAAATTCTCTGATGTGTAGGTGGCACAGCTGACAGCTCATAAATGTATTGCCATTTGCAAAGCAAGCTGCACATCCTCAGCCTTGTCCTATATCAGAGCCCTGTCTAAAAGAATGCTAGTTTGCTTCAATATCCAGTGCACCCTACTGCTTGGTCATGCCTAGTATCATCCCATACTGTCTCCTGGTTGAAGCCAGGGTCATTGTGACCACAGACTCCACCATGTCTGCCAATGTACTATCATCTCTCCTCCCCTTACATGTTGTTTTCACTCCCCCACTCCCACACAATTATTATCATTTCTGCCTCCCAGCTTGCTGTGTCCAGAACTGACTTTTCCAACTTCCCTGATAATCCGCTTGACTTTCACCAGCCACACCTAAACTCTCCGTTTACCTGACTCTAGCCTTTTTTACATTAGCCCTTTCTTCACCTTACAATTTACCTTTAGCTATCTATGCCTGCTTTCGTGAGATTCTCAATGCAAGCCTTACTTCCCTCTTCTTTTAGATTTTGTGATGTTTCTACATGAAAGGAGCTATTATAAAAACAATTTCGCGAGTTTTAAAATCTCCCCACCCCTGGCCTCATCCCATGACTGACCCTCCCTCTCATCCCCACCTCCTTGACCTTACACATCTTCTCTCCCACCTATCTGCCCCTCCCACCTCACTGACCAATCCCCACCACTCCTTACCTGCACTCAGCTATCACCATCCCACCTGTCTTCACCAGCCCCATCCGTCCTCTCTATTTACTTCCAGCTCCATTCCCCTTCCCCATTTCTGAAGAAGGGTCCTGACCTGAAACATCAGCTTTCCTGCTCCTCTGATGCTGCCTGGCCTGCTGTGTTCCTCCAGCTCCACACTGTGTTGTCTCTGATTCCAGCATCTGCAGTTCTTGCTGTCCCTAAATACAATGTTGTTGTTACTGATATCACTTTATTGTTAGCATCTCTTTATTGTCTAAAACAAGGGAAAATCTAATTTTCAGCAAGAGGACAATTTTTAAATAAACGTTACTAACTCAGGACTCCCATTTTACAGATGAATGATTATAAAAAGGCGTTATATAAGCTGAAAAATGAATTTAACACATGCTGCAGTGAATTGTTACCTGTTGTTTATGATTTAATTAGAAGTTAGTAAAATGCCCTATTGTTCACAAATTGGCAATCGCAATTGGAAAAAAGTGAGCATAGAAATTTGGTTGTGCAGCAGAAACTGGGTGCTTAAGGGTACAATATGAATAGAATGCACATGCTAACTCCATTTCAGAGATACACTTCCAACTACATTAGATTGGGCTCTTCCCTTATTGTCAGAATATGCACTAAGAATATCAAAACATTCCTTACTGATAGAAAGGGGTGAAAAGTCAAAGTGAAGTACGATGGAGTGATTATATGTAAGTGCTGGGAAGTAGGGACGTGAGTGTCTAGGGATGGCGAAGATGTAGGTTGCGTTGGAGGCAGTACAGAGAAGGTTAACCAGACTAATATCTAAAATGAGACAGTTTTCTTATGAGGAAAGATGGGATCGGCTAGGGCTGTATCCAGTGGCATTTCGAAAAGATAATTGGCAACTTGATTGAAATATATAAGATCCTGCGGGGTCTTGGCAGTGTAGACGTAGAGAAGATATTTCCACTTATGGGTGAAAGTCCATAAATAGGGGTCATTGTTTAGATATCGGTGGTTGCCCATTTAAAACAGAGATTAGGTGAAATTATTTCTCTTAGAGGATCATGAATCTTTGGAACTCTGTTCCTGAGAAGGAGGTGGAAGCAGAATCCTTGAATATTTTAATGCACAGATAGGTAGCTTAGGCAAAGGGTATCAGGATAGGTAGGAATGTGGATTTGAGATTGCAGTTGGATCAGCCGTGATCTCATTGAATGATGGTACAGGCTTGAGGGGCTAATTGGCTTGGTCCTGGCCCTGATTTGTAAGCTCATATGTAAGTTTATATATAGGAGTGGATATGGTGAGGGGGTAAGATCCTTAGCTTTGCTGAAGCTTCAAGATGTCAGGCCTTTGGCATTGACTTCCTTGGTGCCCTCGTCCTACCAAAGGAATACTGTTGTCAGCAGCACACCCCAACAACTCCCAGACCCACCTCGGGGGGAACAGTATCTCTCTCCTTTTGTAAAATCTCCCAAACTACCCTTCACAATTTGGCTGCCCTGTCTGTATCTCTTCTGACCATTTTACCCTTGCAAGGAAGGAAGTATCCAGCAGCCAAAGTGCATGGAAAAGGGGTTGACTGTCTTTGAGCATCAACATTGAACCCTGGATTCCCTGCCAATAAGCAGGAGTGTAGTGAGTAACACCGCCTAAAAAGCCCATTCATGCACGTTTCACTTGTTTCATATGAACACTTCCACCTCCATCTACTTAGTACTACATTCAATTTCCTTAGGCAAGCAGGAGCAATATGTGAAATGCCTGCTGGAAGTGGATGAGAGCTTCATTTTAAATATTAACCTGAGAGCAGGAAGTTGCCACATTACATCGTCTGAGCTTCGGCTGTGCAAGATGTTGCTAAACACAAAGGCATGGGCAGAATAAGGTAAGACAATGTTGCTTATCCTCAAGAAATATACACTTGCAGTAGCAGTAGGACAATGATGGTAACAGAGTGATGCTCTGTTCTCCTGAGCTGCCTTCAATTGCCTGTGATGATTCCTTGCTTTCATTGTGGATCGGTGATAGGTCTCTTGCCATTTGGATGGTTGGATGGATTTTCAAATTTCGCTGTAAAATAAACTATGTTTATACTCCATTGAACTCCAAAAGAACTGCGGTCAATTCTGTTGCCCCCACCACCACCTCTCCCGGCTGAGACTGAGGAATAAACCTTACAGCTCAATTTCACCCTAAGTCAACTGTAAATTCCCATTTCATCATCAACAGCGTTATGGACTGTAGCTTCAGTACTGTCACTGGGCTGTTGATGTTTTGTGAATATGAATTCAAATCCCACCATGGCAGATGGTAAAATTTGAATTCAATTTTTAAAATATTGGCATAAAGAGATAGTCTAATGGTGACCTTGTAACCAGCGTCAGTGTTGTAAAAACCCATCTGGTTCATTAATGTCCCCTACAAAAGGAAATCTGGTATCTTTTTCTGGTCTGGCCAACAAAGTGATTCCAAACCCACAGTAATTGGTTGACACTTAACTGCCTTATGACAAATAAATGCTGACTTAGCCAATGATGCCCACAACCAGTGAATGAATTTTTTAAAAAGTTTCAAGTGTAAAAATGACATTAAATATATGGTGTTCTTCCCTTTTTTTTTGGGATTCCCACAATGTGCACACTGTTGTAATGTTTTTTGTTGCTTTATTCTGAATCTATTTTCAGATAGTTTACTACAACTTACAACCGCATTACTAAACCTGCGAGCCACTTGGTCTGGATTTTGTGGTTAGTGATGAAAAACTACCACTCACTATTTGTTCCGCTTTGCATGAGCTAACTGAATTTCTGTGGCTTTTACAGTGATCAGAAACCTAAAACAAAATTCTACCCTCTATACGGGTTTTGAGACCTTTGCAAATATGTCAAACAACATTTTAAGAGGGAGATAGACAGATTGACATTTAATTGGTAATACATTTAAGTGGTAAGCATTCAAAGGATTTTACAGTATGACTGAGATAACAAGGTATAGAGCTGGATGAACACAGCAGGCCAAGCAGCATCAGAGGAGCAGGAAAGCTGACGTTTCGGGCCTAGACCCTTCTTCAGAAAATAGGCTCAAAACGTCAGCCTTCCTGCTCCTCTGATGCTGCTTGGCCTGCTGTGTTCATCCAGCTCTATACCTTGTTATCTCAGATTCTCCAGCATCTGCAGTTCCTACTACCCCCATACAGTATGACTGGATATGTAAAGCTGGAGGAAAGGTTGAAAGGACCACATACATACATATAAAGTTCCAATTTCATTCAGAACACCAACTGAAAAGATTGTTGCAATCAATGGTTATATTTTCTTCTATTTACGAACTTCAGTAGAAAGGCGAGATGAATATTAAGTGTAGAATTCTGTTCATTTACCATATTTTAAATTAAGTATTTAGTGAAAAGTGTAACTCATAGCTTGAGCTACCAAGTAAATTCATATGGTCTTAAAGCATATCTACATAGCATAACTTTGCCTTCATTTATTGGCCTGCTTAGGGTTAGAGTTTCTCAATGGAAATGGGAAGCTTGATTCTGGGAATCTTCCAACTCGACAGAACTGTCTCCATTGGAACTTAATTTTTTTTTGCTTTGGTGAGGATGTAGAGGTGATCCTATTAGGCTTATCACCTCTAAAGATAGTTTGGAGGTGACCATGGAGGAAGCCCTGCACTTTGATCAGCTCATTAGAAGGCCTGCGCTGATTCTCTGCAACTTCAAACCAGTTCTGTAACAGGGTCTCAAACCATTTGGCTCTCACCCCTCACAGTCACCCTCCCCTCATATCTCCTCATACAAACATGCCATCTCATACTTCCCCATAGTGATTAACCCAGTATCTTAGTAGAATGTACAAGCAATGTGGAATGAAGAAAATAAATATTATGCAATCTGAAGGATCTCTGATTTAGACAGAAAAGACATATCTCCCATTCATGAAAGCCATTCGAAAATTTTAAATCTATAAGTATCACATAAGTTTTGTGAATTCATAACACATACTCCTACTCAATAACCACATCAAAGATAAATTTCTTATGGACTCCTAAAACTGTCAACCAAGATGTGATCTCAGGCCCTGTGTTGAGATAAGTGACTTTAGAGCTCTTGAAAGTAAGGAAAACATTCATAATTAATTCAGCTATAATGACAGCCCCTGTGAACTATCTACACTGAAATCTATGGAAGTCAAAGTAAGAATTCTGTTTTTAAATTGCATCAAATAGCATGAAAATCAATGCACTCAGCTGATAGTCACCATTTTTATTCACTCATAGCTTCATCCTGGCTCCTTTTCATTTTTAAAGGGCTGGAGGTTTGAATAACTTCAGAAAGAATAACTTAAAGAAACCTTCCCTGCTATTTGAGGGCATTTACACCTTTCCCATCAATTCATGACCCTCATACTCTGGGTTAAGACCTTTGAAACAGTAAAAATGTAAACTGCAGTAACTTAGCAGTCATATCAAGTTGGCCAGGTGAGTCTGAGTTTCTGACCTGACTTCATATTCTACCCCTTTTCCCTTTCTGGCAAACCTGGGATCTGGTGGATATAAAGGCATGCGGGCTGCACTCCATCAATTCTAAAGGTGACCAGAATCAACCCAACTCTATGAAAATCCAGCCCTTAGCCTTTCACACCGCAACACACACACATGTGCACATATATACACCCTCTGCCTGATGTTGCACATCATACTGGGAAAGAACAAAAAACTCACTCTGTAAGGCCGATTCCTGAAACCAGTGTTACACATTTTGTGTACGGAGCTGGGAGACTTCATGCTTGTTTGAGGCCGCACTTCATGATTATTTTACTCTGAGGTAGTTCACCAGCAACAGCTACACTCAGTAAAACTTCATGCTAACAATAATATAAATGTTCAAAGTGGACTTATATGGAGCTCTTTTTCAATTCCCCCCTTAATGTCATCCCTACATTGCCACATCCTTCTTGATGATGATAGCTTCTCCATAGCTCTTCACAGGGGTCTGATGCAGTCCCAGGAGTGGTCACCATGCCCACCTCATTAGTTGGTGGCTCTGGAAGGCAGGATACTTCCCTACATGGCTGGAAGCCATGACCTCATAAATTTAACTTTCTGATGAACATTACATCTGGTCATCATTTTGCTGGCGAGAAAACAGGCTCACACCTGACGCTTCATATACTGAGTGGGGCATTTGCCTCGACAAAACATTCTGACATGTGTTTCCCTTCCATGGCCCGCAAAGTAGAGGTTACATTTTTCCTCCACTGACTGTTTTTTTGTGACCATCAGCTTCTCATTAGTGAGGCCTGAAAACTGACATTGATGTTATATCAGGGCTTATTAGTCAGTGTGCAGCTCTGAGCCTGTATACCAATGCAAATGGGTGAGACTGAACCTAAGTCCTTATATTTTTGGTGTGGAATTTATGACTTTCGTGAAAATGAATCAGCAAAGGCTTAACAGTATTTTAAACACAACACAGTGGAGGAACACAGCAGGCCAGGCAGCATCAGAGGAACAGAAAAGCTGATGTTTCAGAGAAGGGTCCCGACCTGAAACATCAGCTTTCCCAACCCGTATGTCAGCTTTCCTGCTCCTCTGATTTTGCCTGGCCTGCTGTGTTCCTCCAGCTCTACACTGTGTTTTCTCTGACTCCAGCATCTGCAGTTCTTGCTATTGCAGTATTTTAAACAGCTTTCATTTAAACAGCTCGTTTAGGGAAGGCATTATTCTGCTCTTGCTAGAACAAAATTTAAAGGCCTTTAAGATTTAGTTTCAAATTATCATGAAGAAAGTGGATGTTGTGTTTTTAATTTTTGACTTGGCCTCTGAGTCATGGACTAAGATCATTCCAAAACGCCTAAGTCCATTCAGATAGGAAAGAGTTGTAAATGCGCTAGGCAGCAATAAGTTAAAATGAAGAAGCACGATAATTGCTGACACACAAAGGTCACATGAGTGGTGTATTGCTCTGTGGCTGTGTGTCATGATACCACATAGCCTGCACATCAGAATGTTACATCATTCATAATTCAGCATATTTGGCTTGTCTGAACAGGATGTGGTTTAAAGAATTTGAACTCCTCAGGCAGCCCCTCAAGATGAAGAATGATTTTCTTCCACCCTGAAGTTAAGGGTCTGATGCTGCATTCTGACACCCTGCCACAAACAGCATAGCTGGTTGTTTGAAGAGGCAGCCAATGGATTGCTCATGTTTCTACATGTTTCTTCCACCGTTCAGAAACCCAAACGTCCCACTCATCCTAGTTGGGTATGGTTTAGAGAATTCTCATTAGAACTCGGGTTACAAAATACAAAGTACCTTCATTATATTGGCAGTATGTTCTCATACCGTCAGGAAACGAGCTCCTTAATGATATTCTGATTTGTCTGTTGGGTCAGCATGGAATTCATATTAGACTTCTCGTAGATCGAGGATGTCCAAATGGTAAATACTTTAATTGTCTTCTGAGTGTTCTCATGGCCAATGAGTCCAATGTGGGATCAGCGCAGCTATCCAGTTTGTATCTTTGTTGTTGGTGCTTCTGGGAACTTGTGCACATTGCCCCCTCTGGCCTTCTCTGGGCACATCAGATGCTGTGAGTTTGACACAGTCCGTCCTTGAATCAGTTTGAACAAAATTTCAGTACTTACCACCATTGAAGCGCTGAATTAATTTACAAATCTATGCCAAATTAGAGCAGATGTACTTGCGAGAAGAACAGGATTAACTCTCAAATACAATCAAAGACCCTGTCTCTGTGTCATTGTATAAATAGGTTTCATGATAGTTGGCAGTGAAGCCATTAAGAAACCCACAAAGGACCATAGACATCACTCTCCATTAGAGAGAGATAATTGGCAATGCATAGTTTAAAAGTAACTATTTCGCATGGTGAGAAGGCATGAGGGTAAACGGAGGAGGGAGGCCACCATGAACAATGAGAGCAGGTACAAGGACTGAACTTGCATTTTAACCTGCCTTTATTTCTTTATCACGTTCTGGTCATCTAACAGCTAAGCTAACTGATTGCCTAGTGGCACTATACATTCAGAATTATAATAGTTTACAGTTCAAGTTAACAATAGCAGTTACTTTCCAACATTTGCCAGCAGAGAATCAGGTAAACGTCCCTAGGTTTTAAGATGTTCATTAGTTTCAAAAATTCAAAACTTAGGCACAATGGGGATTGTTTATAATGGCATAACATAGCTGTTCAAAAAGAAGCCAACAAACATAATAAGAATTATCCTTTTGAAAAAGACATAGGATAATTATGACAATGTTTGAAAGAACACCGGATGGATTTTCATCCAGTGAAACATAATCAAAGATAGGAATTGCTGAAGAAACAACTTTAGATGAAAGGTGCTGGGCCTGCTCTGTTTTCTCCCCACAGATGCTGCAAGTTCTGTTGAGTTTCTGCAGCAAGTTCTGTTTTTACTTCAGATTTCCAGCATCTGCAGTTCTTGGCTTTTTTTAATTTAATGACTGTTTGGAGATGTATGTTATATGAAATAGACCATTGTAGACAAACAGTATGGTAATCTTGCAGGAAAATATTACCTTAAAAAGATGACATCATTAATAATTCCCTAGCCTGACAAAGTGACCCCGTTTCAAAATAGGCTAATGCATTTGCAATGTTAGGAAAATTAATCTCTCCAGTATAGACATTATAAACCCTTCATTTTAAGGAAAGTAAAAGTAGGAAAGAGTTGCCTTTCGTTCGAGACTAGCATAAAATTAGGTCTACATCAACATAATGTGACAGAAGCATAATCAAAGAGACAATAGCATAAATATTGCTTGAGGATGATGAAGGGAAGCTGTTTCTTAATAGAAGCCAAAACAATTGCAGATGCTGTAAATCAGGAACAAAAACAAAGTTGCTGGAAAAGC
>JAHRHZ010000061.1:3656991-3683713 GCA_024137785.1 Ginglymostoma cirratum | reverse complement strand
TGGAGGAGAAAACAGAGTTAACTTTTCGGGTCCGGTGACCCTTCCTCTTCCCAGTTCTGAGGAAGGGTCACTGGACCAGAAAAGTTAACTCTGTTTTCTCCTCCACAGATGCTGCCAGACCTGCTGAGCTTTTCCAGCCACTTTGTTTTTGTTCCTGTTTCTTAATAGACCAGTTTAGGCATAGTGCACCATTACTGTACAGTAACTGACTGTACGCAGTCTGTTCCACACCTGCATCCACCTTTTCCAGAATACTGTCATTTGATCCCTCTCCAAGCTGGTTTCTATTCCATTGCACTCATCACCTGTGAATCACTTGCAATGGCTTCTTTTCAGGTCTCCAGTGTCAACAGTGTTTTGCTTTGATTGTTATGTGCAAAATTCATTGAAGGTTCTTGCTAAAATGTCGAATGAGAGGAGGAATGAAATGGAACCAGGGACCAGGACAGCTTCAAGATAGACTGAGGCAGCAAGGAGGGAGAGGGAGAGAGCAGTAGGGGAGGTGATGGCCTCGTGGTATTATCATTGGACTATTACTTCAGGAAACCCATGTTAGGCCTTGGGTTCAAATCCCACCATTGCAGAATGTGGAATTTGAATTCAATTTAAAAAGAAATCTGGAATTAAGAGTCTTATAATGACCATGAATTGATTGTTGGAAAAACCCATCTGATTCACTAATGTCGTTCATGGAGGGAAACTGCCGTCCTTACTGAGTCTTGCCTACATGTGACTCCAGATCCATATCAATGTGATTGACTCTTAACTGCCCTTTCTAGTCAATTAGGAATGTACAATAAGTGCTGGCCTGGTCAGCGATGCCCTCATCCTGTGAATGAATTTTTTAAAAAATGGTCGAGAGTGCATGTGGTGGTACATGTCATTGAGTGTGGATGTTGGGATGTGGTGGGAACAACTGTCTGAAGAATGTTGTTTGCCACAGGGATATCTGTAATCCTGCATGGATTTGAAACATGAAAGTTGAAAGTTCACTCGGAATCCGTGCAAGGTAGATCAGAGTCGGAGACAGTTAATTAATAAGAAAATGTGGCTGTGAAAATGAGTTTTGGTAAACACTGGGAGGGTGATAGTAACAAGCCAAAAGACTCAAACAGAGATCCTGTTCAAGAGAAGAGCACAACTTCATCAAGATGGACATAACTGGAGGAGAACTGGCAATGAATTAAAAAGGAAAATACCGTGAATGATGGAGAACTGAAATAGAAGGTTCAGAAGAAAAGACATTGGAATTGAAATTCAAATTTAAACCTTTGTTTTTCTGTCTCGACAGATGCTGTCAGACCAGCTGAGTTTCTCCAACATTTTTTGATTTTTGTTTCAGACTTTCAACATCCACAGAATTTTACTTCTTTCCTCATGGCAACACCCAACTCTATTTGACCAGCAATCGTCTCAACTCCTCCACTGTCTCTCAATTGTCACATTGGTTATTCTACATCCAGCATTAGATGGGCAGAACTCATCTCCAATTAAATATAATGGAAGCTGTAGCTATTACCTTTGGTCCCTGACATATGCTCTGCTTCTTAGGCACTGACATCGACCTTCTGTCTGTTTTAAGTTGATTCATTCTGTTCACAACCTTGATGTCATATTTGATACTGAGATGAGCTTCTGACCTCATAGCTGTGCCATCACTGAAACTACTTATATCCATCTCTGCAATAACTTCTGACTCCAGGCCTTCTGCAACTCATCTGCTGCTGAAATCCATATCCATGATTTCGTTGCTTCCAGTTTAGATTATTCCAATACTCTTCTGGCCAGCCTTTTCCTTTCTATCCTACTTGAAGTCATCCTAGACTCCACTCTCTTTCTATCAATACCTTATACCCGTCAATCTCATGCCTATTCACCCTCCTGTTAGGGCAAAAATTAAATAAAAGTTGTAAGGAATAAATTTAAATCCAGAGACTACTGTCTTTCTGAAGTTTATAACAGCCACTTTACAATCCTCCCTAGTCATAAGGATTTTCTTCATTATTGACAACAATTCTTCCCTCCCCTTTTCCAAGTCTTTGGGCTGCCCATGGTTCTTAGTTAACATAAAATGGCTGAAGAAGATTTTTAACTGAAGCATTCATTTATACAGTCAGAAGCATGACCTTCATACTCCGGAAATTCATTCCACACACGAACCACTCTGTGTTGTAAAAAAAGGAACATTTGCCCCTCATGTCTTTTTAATTGTTTCCCCTTGCACCTTAAAAATATGCCCCTAGTCTTGAACTCTCCCACTCGAGTGAAAACACACCTGCCATCCACCTTATCAATACCCCTCATGATTCTATAAACCTCTTTATAAACCCCTCAACCTCCTACACTCCAGGGAAAAAAGCCCCAGACTGTACAGCTCTCCATATAACTCAAACCCTCCATTCCTGGCAACATCCTGGTAATATCTTCTGAACCCTCTCCAGCTTCATCATATCCTTCCTATTACAGAGTGGCCAGAACTGGACACAGTACTTCAGCAGACGCCTCACCAACATCCTGTACCAACTGAATATAACATCGTAACTCCTTTACTCAAAGATCTGAGCAATGAATGAAAGCGTGCTAAACGCCTTCTTAACCACCCTGTCTAAATGTGATGTGAACTTCAAACAATTATTTACCTGAACTCCTATGTCTCCCTGTTCTACAACATTACCGTAGGCCCTATTTTTAATTGTGCAAGTCCTGCTCTTGCTTGTTTTACCAAACATAATATCTCAAATTTATCTAAATTTAGAGCGGCACGGAAGCTCAGTGGTTAGCACTGCTACCTCACAGCACCAGGGACCTAGGCTCAATACCACCCTCGGGCAACTGTCTGTGTGGAGTTTGCACATTCTTCCCATGTCTGCGTGGGTTTCCTCCGGGTGCTCCGGTTTCCTCCCACAGTCCAAAGATGTGTAGGATAGGTGGATTGGCCATGATAAATTGCCTGTAGTGTTCAGGGATTTTTTTAGAATTAGAACCCCTACAGTGCGGAAACAGGCCCTTCGGCCCAACAAGACCACACCGACCCTTGGAACATCCCACCCAGACCCGTCTCCCTATAACCCACACACCCCTGAACACTACGGGCAATTTAGCATGGCCAATCCACCTAGCCTGCACATCTTTGGACTGTGGGAGGAAACCGGAGCACCCGGAGGAAACCCACGCAGACACGAGGAGAATGTGCAAACCCCACACAGACAGTTACCTGAGGCTGGAATCAAACCTAGGTCCCTGGTGCTGTGAGGCTGCAGTGCTAACCACTGAGCCACCGTGCCGCCCTTTGTGTAGGTTAGGTGGATTACAGGGTGATGGGTCTGGGTGGGTGCTCTGAGGTTCAGCGTGGACTTGTTGGGCCAAAGGGCCTGTTTCCACACTGTAAGGATTCTATGATCTAAACTCAATTTGCCACTCTTCAGTCCATTGATCCAGTTGATCAAGATCTCTTTGTAATCTTAGATAACCTTCTTCACTGTCCTCTATACATCAATCTTGGTGTCATCCCTAAATTTACTAACCATGTCTTCTACATTCTCATCTAAATCATTTGCATATATCATCTATGTATATAAATAGTTCTAAATGTAACAGACATTAAGGGATTTAACTGAATTCCTGTGGACAGACAGCCTTAGACAGTGGGGAGAAGCCCCCATCCTGTTATCAGGGTGGATTGAAAAACAGATGCACAACTCTGCATTATTGGAATGTGGTTAAATAAGATGCAATGTGAAAGCCCAAGAACCAGCATTGTGTGATCATGGGAAGATCTATAACTGTTCATCAACTGCTCATGCAGTCACATGACAGACCTGATTGATTACATAACATTCAATCAATAACATGATTGGTTTACAATTGATTTGTAAGCATTATTCAGTGAAGAAGTTTCTGAACTCCCAAAGGTTTTCTCCTGAGCGGTGTAATATTAATAAACTCTTTGATACTCTATGTCATAGTGGACTCTGGGTGTTCATTCATTTCCTCATTCCAGCACAAGGAGATTGCATTGTGAAGTTGCAGTGGGAAGGGGATGAAATGTTGAGCATGATTGCTGAGTGGACTGGAGTTTTACGGATATAATGGCTCCTTTTGAATGCTGACAAAGGAGGGGAGGGGAAAGAGGTATTTGATGGTTGCCTTCCCACAACTTTCAAGAAATCTCAGGTGATGTAACACTGTCTCTTCTCACCATCAAAGACTATAAAGGAGGTAAAGTAGAGATTTACCTTGACTTCATTCTGTTTAGCCTAATGTGTTCATTGCTGCTGTGCTCCTGCGAAACTCAATGCAAACTTAAGGAATGGGCAAAGTCACCAAGCTCCAGAGGGTGCTCTCTCTTAGGGAAAGAAAATGACTAGTGCTGAGTTTAACTTGAGGGTCACCATGGCTCAGGCAAGTGGTGAGGTTGAGAAGATGGGATTTTCATGGTCACCCCAGCTTGTGTGGCCACACTCTTGGCATCACTCTGCATTGTAAACCAGCCATCCAGCCAACTGAGCTGAATAGAACCCCCAAGGCATAACAATACTTGAGGTATAGCACTTCGTAGAATCATAGAATCGTACAGTACAGAAAAGATCCCATCATATCTGTATTGCCAAAACAGTAGTTCCATTTTCTCACATTCAGGCCATAGGACTGAATGTTAGTACTTTTTAAAGGTTATGAGGTTTCCTGCCTCAACTACCCTCTCAGACAGTGCATTCTGGATCCCTATCACCCTCTGGTTGAAGAGGTTTTTCCTCAAATCCCCTATAAATTTCCTCTTGTTATTGAACTTCCAGCTAAGGGGCACAGCTGCTTCCTTTCCACCCTGTCCATGCCCTTCATAATCTTATGTACTTCAGTCCTATCATATTCCTCAGCCTTCTGTGCTCTAAAGAAAACAACTGAGATTTTTCAAAGATAGTAAGAACTGCCGATGCTGGAGTCAGAGATAACACAGTGTGGAGCTGAAGGAACACAGCAGGCCAGGCAGCATCAGGGGAGCAGGAGAGTTGACGTTTAAGATCGGTACCCTTGTCTTAACCCAAAATGAAATTTCTGAAGAAGGGTCTAGGCCTGAAACGTCAGCTTTCCTGCTCCTCTGATGCTGCTTGGCCTGCTATGTTCATCCAGCTCTACACCTTGTTATCTCAAATTCTCCAGCATCTGCAGTTCTTACTATCTCCAAAATTCTGGTGAATCTCCTTTGCATCCCCTCCAGTGCAACCTTTTGTTTAGTCATTTCACAATCATTTTTAGTTAGTATTGAATTCAACAATTTCAAACCATGAAGTTTGTCCGCTATTCTATTTTCTTAGCTTAGGGCTAATTTGAGCCTTGTTTTTCATGTTTTTGCTTTCAGACAAAGCTGATCATTATTCAAGCATTTATATGCCCTCTGCACAAATGCTTGTATCTTTAATACAACCATTACCACTCCCTTTGCCTTTTGTTCCGTGACACCTTTGACATTTAATCTCTCCTACCCCCTTATATCACAGGTCTTCCTGTTTGTTTTTTCCTTCCTCTCCCTCTTTTGACAACAAAGAACAAGAACTGATGTTCCTGTAGTTGCTACTGTCAACACAGAAGTCTTTTCCCCGGAATTTCCTTGAGGGGTCTCCCAATCAGCAGCCATACCATTCACAGAAGATCAGTGGAAACTCCAGGATTGATGGATAAATGGGGGTTTCTACCAATCTTTCGCCAAAGTCACCATAGTCAATCAGGAGGACCATGGAGGAAATTCTTTGTCTCTGCTTTTGTGTCATAGGATTTTTCTAGGTCAAGAGACATCTGCTCGATAAACTAGAGGGAAAACTAGTTTAAAAAAAAGTCAGCAGACTTCCTAACTTTGACAATATAAAAATTTGGAGATTGCTTGAATCTGGGTTTTGCGAGAGACCACCTAATGTTTATTTTAATAAAACTCGTTCTTCAACCATGCCTCTGAAAGAATTAAATCATTCAACAGGCATTAAACTCAACACTGATCCCAGTGTGATTTAAAAGAATATTTAACATTTCTGTGGTATTTAGATAAATGGGAAGTAGGATTTAAAAATTTGTCCTGTAAGTGTCTTGTGACAAGCGTGAGTCATATTTGGAAATAAACTTTCAGAGAGGCTGAAGTTCATTAGATCAAAAACAATATCAGCAGTGACACCATAACTATCAAAGTATTCTTAGCCTTCTGGTTAATAATGATTAACATGCAAGTAATTTGTCACCAATCTCGAGCACATATGACATGTAATCCAGAATTTGGAATCTATTATAGCAAAAGTACATAAGACTGAATGGTGTACATTTACACGTACTCAAGTTGAAGCCCAGTGCAATCAGATCAGTTTTGTAATTTTGCAATTAATAAGTATGTAATGATGCATCAAAGTTCAGATTAATAAAAATACGTTGGAAAACTTGGTTGATTCACTTCATGT
Organism: Ginglymostoma cirratum; assembly: GCA_024137785.1. Lineage (NCBI taxonomy): Eukaryota > Metazoa > Chordata > Chondrichthyes > Orectolobiformes > Ginglymostomatidae > Ginglymostoma > Ginglymostoma cirratum. The sequence goes on along the minus strand of JAHRHZ010000061.1, from coordinate 3,677,276 downwards.
TGGGCAGCAGAAAGTATAAAAGAATGAGAGGTGACCTTATTGAAATATACAACATTCGTAGAAACCCTTGATAGGGTAGATGCAGAAAGGTTGTTTCCCCCTTGACGTAATCTCAGAGTGGGTAGTCTGAGATTAGGTATGAAGAAGAATTTCTTCTCTCAGAGGGTAGTGAATTTGTGGAATTCTTTGCTGCAGATATCTGTCAAGGCTGGATTATTAAGTATACTCAAGGCTGAGATAGACAGATTTTTAAACAGTGAGGGAATCACAGTTTATGGGGAAAAGGCAGGAAAGTGGAGTTGAGAATGTTCAGTTCAGCCGTGATTGCATTGAATGGCAGAATAGGCTTGATGGGCTGAATGACCTACTTCTGCTCCTTTGTCTTATGGTCTTATGAACTTTTATCCAGGAATGGCCCCTACAGATTTTAGCTTACTTTAAATCTCCAACATATTGCCAATGATGGACGCAAATGTTAGCTGACTTTTGTTTCTACTGCTTTCCATACTCCAAGCTGACACATGGGATTCCAAATAAAAACCAAAAGAACTGTGGATGCTGTAAATCAGGAACGAAAACAAAGTTGCTGGAAAAGCTCAGCAGGTCTGGCAGCATCTGTGAAGGGAAAAACAGAGTTACCATTTCAGAGGACAGTTCTGAGGAGGGGTCACCTGACCCGAAATGGTAACTCTGTTGTTTCCTTTACACATGAGATTCCTAAGTAGCTAAAGTATCAAAGATCAGTGCCTGTCCTTTCCCAGTAGTGTTGTTATGATGTCAGGTTTTCAGAAAACCTTCAAAAAACAACATTTAGAATCACAGTGTGGAAACAGCCATTCAGCCCAACATGTCCACACTGATGCTCTGAAGGGCATCCCACCCAGACCCATTCTCCCATCCCACCCCTGTAACTTTGCATCTAACCTACCACATCCCTGAACACTATGAGCAATTTAGCATGGCCAATCCACCTAATTTGCATATCCCTGGACTGTGGGAGGAAACCAGAGCACCTGAAGAAAACCCACACAGACACAGGAAGAATGTGCAAACTCCACACAGACAGCCGTCTGAGGGTGGAATTGAGCCTGGGTCCCTGGTGCGATGAGGCAGCAGTGCTAACCACTGAGCTACCATGCCGCCCCCATTTCTAGTTATGATTATCAAAAATAAGAAAGCCAGCACACTTTTCTGAAATTATTTTGGTCCTTTTTTTTAATATACATAGGGCCCTATGTCTGGATCATAGGGTTGGTAATTCTCAACTCCACTTTCCTGACTTTTCCCCATAACCTTTGACTTCCTTACATATTAAAGATCTATTGTTTAGCTCAGTTGGCTGGATGGCTGTTTTGCAATGCCAAGTGGCAACAGTGATGGAGCTCAATTCCTATACAGGCTGAAGTTATCATGAAGGGGTTTCCCCTCACCTGAGGTGTGGTTTGGTAAACCACCACCAATTGTCTCTCTCCATTAATAGAGCAGACCTATGCTTCAGTAGAACTATCGTGACTTTACCTTCACTGACTATATCCAACAAGCCAGCCCTCTGCTGCAAGGAATTCCTCAGATTCACTACCCTCTGAGAGAAGAAATTCTCCTTATCTCTGTCTTTGCAACCCTTATTCTGAGATTATGACGTCTTGTCTTAAGTTCATTCCTCATGTGGGAGAGTCTTTCTGCATCAATCATGTCAAAACACCTTTGAGTATTGGATGTTTCAGTAAGTTTGTCTCTCATTCTTCAAAGCTGCAATGTGTACAGGTCCACCCCACTCAACCTGTGCTTATTAAGACATGTCTGGATCAGCCTATTGAACCTTCCCTGAACTTCTTTTAGCAACAGTTGGTTAGCTCAGTTGCCTGGACGGCTGGTTTAGGATGATGCCAATAACACAGGTTCAATTCCACACCAGAAAAGGTTTCTATGAAGGGCTCTCCTTCTCGATCTCTCACCTCAACTGAGGTGTGGTATCCTTCATGTTATAACACCACTAGTTCTCTCTCTTTCTCTCTTTAATGAGAGATCTAGCTTTGGATTTCTGGTGTGCAAGGCAGAGTGATGCCAACAGTGTGGGTTCAATTTCCACCCTGGCTGATGCTACCATGAAGGAATCACATTCTCAACAACTCGCTTTGCCAAAGGCATTGTGACACTTCAGTTAGAGCTGCCACCAGTTGGTCTCTTCTTAATGAGAGAGCAGGACTATGGGCTTCCTCTAATGACAGTATATCTTTCCTTTCAATATGGGACTTACACCTGTTCACAGTATTCCAGCTGTGGTCTGACAACTATCTTGCACACTTTTAGCAAAACCTCCCTACTTATCATTACCTGCATCAAATGCCTTCTGAAAATCCAAGTATATTACATCCACTGTTTCTCATTGTATCTTTTGTTACCTCATCAAAGAGTTCAAGGAAATCTGTCAGGCATGATTTCCCTTCATGATGCTATGATGTGATCAAACATTTTGTTGAATGATCTTGCTGTGAAATTTATGTTCAATGAGTGGGGATGATGTTGGGCTTCGTTCATTCAGCATTCCTCAATGTTTGCTGCAGTTGGAACTAAAGTAAAACACTTTTGAATATCAAAAAATAACTTCCTGGGGACTCTGGGAGAGCAAGAGTTCATATGATATTAAAATAAAACCTGCAGCAAATCCCATTTAAGAAATTACCTTTGGGGTCCTGCAAATGAGGTAAGAGGCTTGTTATTGCTGGTTCTAGTAGTAACGACAGCTCGTGAATTACATGTTAATGAAACCAAAATGCCTAATTGCAGGCTGGCTGTGACCCTCTTGGCTTAGGCATTTGTAGTATTTAGTTTAGGCCCAAAAAAAGGTCCGAGATGAATTCTACGACTTCCTGTTTGTAATGTTTAGCACCGAGTTGTCAATAAGTGTCCCTGTCAATTTACTTTTAAGATGACCATGTACACAGTAAACAAGTATAGAAATTGCTGGAAAAATTCAGCATCCACAGTTTTTTTGGGTTTTTTTTGTTTAATATACACAATGAAAGTAATTTTCCATGAACTTTCAGCCATTACTCTTTAGAGCTCTACATTTTAAAAGAAAACTACCCCAACAACAGTGCCAGAGGGTCCCTATGTAATGCTAAACAGCTTCTTCTGTGATGTGGATTAGAACGTATTAAATCCCTAAACTTCCATAAACAATAAAGAATGGAACTATAATGATATATTCACATGTTCAGAATTAACTGGTGCCTCGAATGGCAAAAACAAACTGATGTAAAACATTTCAAGCTTCCAGCTGTGATTAAAAATACTTTTTCAATGTTTGTTTTTGAGTGAAAAACTAATAGAGAGCACTGATACCTTCATTTATATTCTTGGCAAGCATTCCTATGGGCTTCAAAACATTCTGGAAATCCCCACTCTGCATAATCGCAGAAAGCTGCCAATTAAATGTTAATACTCGGTCAAATCTCAGCTGAACGCCATTCCAATGTGCACAGATTGAATGTTATTCAGTAAAGAAAGGTCAACGTTAAAGATCTAGGGCAGGATTTCATTTTCTGTGAAGGAAAAGTTTATTTCTGAAAGTTACAACATAACAAAATGTGACTCCAGAACAAATGTCTCTGAAATTTGTTCTGTGGTAAAATTTTGTAATTCAAGGAAATATCAGTTCAGAATTTAAAGTTAAATAAAAAAAAGACTTTTTTCTATATGTCCTTCTCCACCTCCCCAACTGCCTCCTTTACCAGCAAGGTCAGCCCAGAACCTTCAGAGGAACAGGAGCAGGCTATTCAGTGCCATGGACCTGTCCTGTCATTTAATGAGATCATACAGTCATGGAGATGTACAACATGGAAACAGACCCTTCAGTCCAACTTGTCTACACTGACCAGATATCCTAAGATAATCTCGTCCCATTTTCCAGCATTTGATCCATATCCCTCTATACCATTTCTATTCATAAACCCATCCAGATGCCTTTTAAATATGTAATTTTACCAGCCTCCTCCACGTCCTCTGGCAGCTCATTCCATACATGCACCACCCTCTGCGTGAAAAAGTAGGCCCCTTAGGTCCCTTCTAAATCTTTCCCCTCTCACCTTAAACCTATGCCCTCTAGTTTTGGACTCCCCTACCCTGGGAAAAAGACCTTGGCTATTTACCCTATTCTTGCCCCTCACAATTTTATAAACCTCTATAAGGTCACCCCTCATCCTCTGACGCTCCCGAGAAAATAGCCCCAGCCTATTCAGCGTCTCTCTATAGTTTAAACCCTCCAACCCCAGCAATACCCTTGTAAATCTTTTCTGAACCCTTTCAAGTTTCACAACATCTTTCTACCTGCGGCCTCACTCCATATACCTGGCTGTGACCCACTTCTGTTAAAATGTTTGCTTAACAAAAAAATATTTAGAATCCCTACAGTGTGGAAACAGGCCCTTTGGCCCAACAAGTCCACACCAAACCTCAGAGCATCCCACCCAGACCCATCCCCCTAATCTACACCTCCTTGAACACTACGGGCAATTTAGCATGGCCAATCCATCTAACCTACACATCTTTGGACTGTGGGAGGAAACTGGAGGAAACCCACACAGACACAGGGAGAATGTGCAAACTCCACACTGACAGTCACCCAAGGCTGGAATTGAACCCAGGTCCCTGGCACTGTGAGGCTGCAGTGCTAACCACTGAGCCACCATTTACCTCAGATTTTAAATTAACAACTGCTCTAGCATCCACTGCCATTTGTGGAAAGGAGTTCCAAACCTCTAAACCTCTACCACCCTTCGTGTGTAGAGGTGGCTCCTAACATCTCTCCTGAATGGTCTGGCCCTAATTTTTAAACTATGTCCCTTAGTTCTAAAATCCCCAACCGGTTTATTTCTATTTACCCTGCCTTTTCTTGTTAATATCTTGAAGACTTCAATCAGATCATCCCTTAACCTTCCAGATTCTGGTAGAAACAGGCCTAATTTGTATAATCCCTCCACATAACTTAGCTCCTGAAGTCCAGGCATTATTCTTGTAAATCTATGCTCTACCCCCTCCAAGGCCAATTTATCGTCCCTACCTGGTCATTAGTTCTCCAGCTAATTTTCCTGGGTTGGGAATGTTCATAACTGGGGATCAAATTACTGATGGGATCACTGCCAACAACTGGTTGAAAACCATTACCATCTGGGAGGATTCTGGTGCTGGTGTACTGAGGCCACTGTTGTAACATGAGTTGCTCAACTCCCTAGCGCACTTGTTCCAAGAGTATGCACAGACAAGGTTTGGATTGGCTTTAGTCCCATTTATTGTGTACTCTTGAAAGTGAAAGGCACAAAACATGTCACTTACTCAGACTGCTGTCTTTTCTTCCATTACCTTCACAGTTTGAGATCACTCTCAAGAAATTACAATTTAGTTTGTCATCCATTGCCCTCCTTTAGGCCCATCTGTTTGATGCTTTCTTGGCACCTGTCATTAAAAAAATCACATTGGAATTAAAAGTGCAACATGCCCATGGGTGATCCAGGATTATGATATTAAGTATTGCAGTGTCTTGGAAGTGAATGTTTTCCTGGGGTGTTGTGATTTTAAATTTAATGGAGAGTTGATAATTGAAAATATTGATGAATTCTTCATACTTACCTTCTGTATGTGTCCAAATACACCACTGGTCAACTCAATGCAAAAGGTATTGTTACTGTATGACTGCATTACCTAACAAATTCACCATTCTATTTTGTAGGACCTTAAATGCATCAAGAAGGTGCTTGCTGTCAAGGGTTGTAAGTTGAGCTGGGGTAGTTATGAAGGTTCTGGAAGCAGGAGAAGCACCAGAATGCAATAATTTCTTTCCCTGGCTGTGTGATTCAGTGTCATATTTTACTTAATAACATTCCTGTGACGTTAATTGCGGATGGTTCATTATGTGAAAAGTGCAACAGAAATACAAGTTACTTTTTTGAGATAACAAGGTGTGGAGCTGGATGAACACAGCAGGCCAAGCAGCATCATAGGAGCAGGAAAGCTTGACGTTTCGGGCCTAGACCCTTCATCAAAAAATTGAGGTGTATTTTTATGTGCGTTGATCTTTTGTGCACCAGAGTTGAGATATTTATTCCTAAATCTGCTGCTGTAGTACAAGCCTCCTTGTGATTTGTGAAAGCTGTAAAGAGCTTTCCAGTCGATTTAACATCTCATAGAGATTTTGCACAGGTTTTATAAAATGGCTCCATCAATGGCGTTTGAACTGACCTAGAAGACCTGTGAGTAACTCCCTCTAGAGGCACAAAAACAAAGTCACTGGAAAAGCTCAGCAGGTCGGGCAGCATCTGTGAAGGCGAAAACAGAGTTAACGTTTCGGGTCCGGTGACACTTCCTCAGAACTTCAGAACCGTTCTGAGGAAGAATCACCGGACCCGAAGCGTTAACTCTGTTTTCTCCTTCACAGATGCTGCCAGACCTGCTGAGCTTTTCCAGCAACTTTGTTTTTGTTCCTGATTTACAGCATCCGCAGTTCTTTTGGTTTCCCTCTAGAGGCAACTTGTAAGTGTTATTTTTTAAGAAGCCAACATAGATCTATCCCATTTTCCATTTTACATTGTTCAATGACATGGTCACTTCAGTCTTCTGAGATGTATTCTCTGAAAATTGAAACAGTGGCTTGCCAGGCTAGTTTAGTTGTCAAAATTTTGAAAGGAGCCCCATTTAATGATAGGCTAAAATTTATTAATTACCAACAAATGCTTATAGACAATTTCTAATAAAATACTGCTGAATTTCTACTGTCAGGTCTGTATAATAGATATTTTCTAATCAACATGCCCAGATATGTTATTTCACAGTTCTGGAGCAGTTCTTGAATCCGGGTCTCCTGGTTCAGAGATGGGGGCACTAACTAGGCACCACATAATTGTCCCCAACGAGCTTTATTTACAGAGAGAATTAGATGTGGGTCAACTATCTAGTCCCCTCAAGTGAACCAGAAACTGCAGTGGATAAGTCCAGGTCTGCAAGCAGTCCCCAGAGTCTGAGTCCTGGGAGTTCAGTCCAGTGACTGTGAGGCTCTGGGAGGGTGGGGAGGGAAGGTACGGCCTGAGAGGAGGACAGAGAGGATGTGGTAGTATTGACCATAGGCCATTCAGTGTATTGAGTCCACTCTGCCATTTAATATAGCTGTGGCTGATCTATGTTGGTGGAAAGGCCAAGCAGGAGGGAGCACTGGTAGGGATCATTAATTTACAAGAGGGATACCTGATACTGAAAGGATGCTGTTGACATAGGCCATCTACCCACTTCTAGCCCAAGACCTGAGAACGCTCACTTTCTGGGGTTCCCCCACTCCTGAACTCCTCTGGTCAGACTGAAACTTGAGGCAGGGTGAGAAACATGTGTTAGATGATCATTAATTGTCTACTCAGCTTGGTTGGCCTATGCCCCTCCTTTCTCACTGTGTATTATGAGTAGGCTGGACCTTGGTGGGAAGGCTGTCTCTGACATCTGAAGCCTACAAACCTAGTGGGGTGAACGTGTAAAATTCCACCCATTGATAAAGTGAAAGAACTATTTGGTAATTCTTTTCTGGCTTTTACCATATTGGCTTCCAATGGTTTTTAGAAACAACACCGTGTGCAAGATTTTGCTTCAAGTTTTTCAAAAGAGGGCTTCACAATACCAAGATTTTGTGGGTTATGGTTAACAAAATTAATGAAAGCACTCAGTGACTCTTGCCGGAAAGTGGGTGGATGTGAGGACATTTGTAGCCTTGGACACTTTGTCTAATGTGGTAATATAACCAACCAACAATTACTGTCTGCACATAAAAATGCTTATTTATACAAAGGATTGACTGGAAACTATTGCGTCTGCCCCAAACAGGAAGCAGTAACTAGAGCTGAGTTGAGGAGAGGCTGGAGATGGAGGGTAGTTTGTTGGTGAAATGTAGAAAGAAAACTAAAAGCAATGTCCTGTACATGGCGGAACAATTAAAAATTGGATCTCCTTACTTATTTCTGGGCTTCATAGTCGATGTAAAATTCATATAATCATTTACTTTTTCATTGTTTGATGGATGATTTTAGAAACTGTTACTACATAAAATTCCATCAGAGGTGACAGTAGACTGTGCTAAAACTTTGAAAAGAGAGTGCTCTGTGTCAGCTTTCGGCAAATTAAAACACACAGGAGGCTGAATCTTGTGATATTTTGCCAATTTTGTTAATTTTATTGGGTTTCTTGGCTTTGTATCTGTGAGGCCTAGAAAGATTTTGCATCATCTAAAACTTGCCTCATTATCTACATATCATGTTCATATAGTGCCCCTCTCTTCCAATGCCAGGTGGATTCTACCATCTCTATTTATCTGTAAGGACTCACTGCTGACAGGATTTCCTGGACCAGACTGGCATCCCTGGAGCCCATGCCATCTTTAATAGGGTGTTGTGCACTCAGACAGGCACTGCCAGACTGAAGCTGCCCTGCAGAGTTCATGGCATTTGCCTTGGATGTGGTAAATGTGGGAAAATTGGTGCCTTGATTTGTGGACAGGAACCTGGAGGTCCCGATGGATAGTGCAGAGGAGGGATGTCCAGTACTGGCAGTGGAAACCATGCCATCAGTCCCTGGCATCCACATAGTGCAGTTTCAACTGTTTGGAGGAATACACCAGCACTGAGGGAAGGAGTGAATGACCTTCACTCTGCCAGTGTAAATGCCAGGGTAATCCTCTCTCCGCTACCTTGTACTCTCTCCATCTCTGCTACTGTCCCCACTTCCCACCAGAGCCCATGCTGTATCATTCTCACTATTACATGCAAAATCTTCCCTCACTCGCAGTCACCCACCCCGACACCACTCTGTCCTAACCCTGCATGGCCTCTGCGTTGCCTACTCATTCGGTCAGGACTCCTCACCATATTTCACCCACCAATACCAGCACTAAAAGACTTGCCGCCCATTTTCATTTAATCGATCCCTCTTTCTTGCACATTTCCAAGTGAAAACAGACCACGATAGGGCAGAAAGAGACAAGGCAGATGGGGACTGCCCTATATTTGACTTCTCACCTCCTTTGAGGAGAGAAACATGATCCTGATTACTCTGAGGAGCTGGCTAACTGTGTAAAAGCCTCTGGCCTGGTATCAGAGTCTGCCCTTAATTGACTGTGACAGGCCTGAAGGCTCTCTCCCTTGAGTTGACCAGAGACTGCTGGTGACCATGACCAGCTTCCTGGTTTTGTGTCTATGCTAAACAACAGGCAATAGAGAAATCGTATGGGCCTGGTATCTCTGGCTGATGGGCAAAGCACAAGAAGGTGAAGCAAGGCAGGGCTTAGATTCTGTGAGCAGCCAGGCTGGCTCAAGATGAGTGAACACTAAGAGAGTAAGTGAGCCTCACTGAGATGCAGCCTGGACACAGCAGCCTTTTCATAATCAAAAACAAAGTTGCTGGAAAACCTCAGCAGGTCTTGCAGCATCTGTGAAGGAGAAAACAGAGTTAACATTTTGGGTCCGGTGACCCTTCCTCAGAACTGATGGTGGCTGGGAAAACGTCAGTTTATATGCAGAAAATAGGGAGGTGGGTGGGGTAGGGAGTAAATGATAGGATAGAGCCTTAAGTGAGAGAAAGATAGTTGAACAGACAAAGGAATTGATAATGATCAGGCTGGGAGGGTGAATTGTTATTAATGGGGACTATTAGTGACTAACAACAGGTAGTGTAATAGCAAGCTATGTGATAACAAGGCCTAGGGTAGGGGGGTAGGTGGCTGGGACATGGAAGAGTTCAGGCCCTAAAATTATTGAACTCAATATTGAGTCCGGAGGGCTGCAAGCGGAAAACGAGGTGTCGTTCTTCCAGCTTGCATCGAGCTTCGCTGGAGCACTGCAACAAGCCAGAGGCAGAGATGATGGCCAGGAAGCAGGGTGGTGTGTTAAAGTGGCAGGCTACAGGTAGTTCATGGTCTTTTTTGCGAGATGGATGTACATGTTCTGTGAAGCAGTCACCCAGTCTAGACTGCTGCTGTAGGAACTCAATGATTCTACGGGCACTTGGACGATCGTGGGGTGAGATTTCCTTGGGGTGGATGGTGGGATAGGAAGCTGCTACATTAATACGGCAACATTTACAGAGAATGACGCTGTTATTAAGTGGTGATTGCCATTAATATGCATCTCACCAGCATCCAGAGATAATCTCGTCTCGAAGCCTGGAACTCTGTTAGAAATTGTAACAATTTGCTTCTGACTTTGAGCAAGACCTTGCCTGACTTCTCATACAATTCTCCTGGATTTTTTGCCATAGTCCACTTTGTTCAGGCCCTGAGATGATTCTACCCAAGTACCCTGTCATCAGTGAGATAACCTCTTTATTTTCTGCTTCTTGTAAATGACGTCAGTAGTGCAAACATGTGAGATTTCCTTCCCACTTCTCAGTTCCACTTCCCACTACTTCAAGGGCTGCAGGTAAAGAAGGTGATCCTCAGCCCTATGCTTATAAAGAATCCTCAACATAGAAAGAGGCTGTTCGGCCCTTTCTGGCTCTACCCTCCCCATTTTTCCTCATCAACTTGATCATCTGCCTCCTCCCTTCTATGCTTGTTGAGTTTCTCCGAAACGTATCTGACCTATTTGCCTTGACTACTCCTGGATGAAGGCATCTCTTCTGAATTTGCACTTGATTTCTTGGTGAATTTAAAGCAGGTGAACATGGCCTTACCTACTGACTGGAGACTCAGCAAGGACCCAAAGTTGCCTCCTTTGGGGAAGGTGCGCTGGTACTAAATAACATTTTGAGTGATCAACAACAGCAGGCTTTCCCCAGGATTTCACCTGGGGAAAGTCCAACAATCTTTGACAGACCACATGCCACAAGTGAGTAAGGACAGGTTGGAGGTCAGATGGGGGGGAACAGAAGTAGAATCCCAACAGTATGGAAGCAGGCCTTTCAGCCCAACTGAGTCCACACTGACCCTCTAAAGAGCATGTCATCCAGACCCATCCCATGGCTAATTCACCCATCCTGCACATCTCTGGATACAGTGGGCAATTAATCATGACCAATCCACGTAACCTGCACATCTTTGGACAGTGGGAGGAAACTGGAGCACCCGGAGAAAACCCCTGGGGACACAGGGAGAATGTGGACAGAGACATCTGCCCAAGTGTGGGATTGAACCCGGATCTCTGGTGCTGCGAGGCAGCAGTATTAAGTACTGAGCCACTGTGCTACCTTAGAAGTAAGAAGAGGTTGGTGGCTCTCAGTGGCACCCACCCAACCTAGTACTGTGGCTTTTTATTTGTCTCTGAGCGCCTTTAAACAAGGGAATCCTAACCACCCACCCACATCACCGTCAAAAGCTGGGATTCATAAAAGCAAATACAGTAGAGCTTCCCATGTGATAACTGTCCTGCCTGCTGCTGGTTAAATACCAAGGACAGCAGGATAATGCCTTTAAGTGTGCAACTAATGCCCAGAATTAAGGGTGGGATGGACAGTGCTGTCTACAATCCTTGCTGCTCCAGTCTTATGTGAGGTACAGGTGAGAATTTGCATTGCAGTAGACCATTATTTATTTTACTTAGCAAGTATGAATGGCTCAGAGCATCCCACCCAGACCCATCCCCCTAATCGACACATCCCTGAACACTATGGGAAATTTATCAGGACCAATCCACCTAATCTGCACATCTTTGGACTGTGGGAGGAAATCAGAGCACCCAGAGGAAACCCACACAGATGTGAGGAGAATGTACAAACTCTACACAGACAGTCGCCCGAGAGTGGAATCAAACCTGGGTCCCTGGCGCTGTGAGGCAGCAGTGCTAAACACTGAGCAACCATACCGTCCAGTTGAAGATGATTGGTTCCCCATCTATTCTGTACATGGGAAAATCCTCAGTAATGTGCAGCATTGTTTGTGTCTTTCCATAAGTGCAGTAATGAAGGTTGGTTCTGCAGGAGTCCTGCTTGTCCTGTGTATTTTGCAAGGACCACTGTTCTATGGTGATCAAAGATCGCCTTAGACTGATGGAGTTTGTCACAAGGAACTTATTACTGGCTTCCAATGTTTCCTGTTCTTTGATCCAAAGGATATATAGTTGATCCAGATGGGGTGCTGAGATGAAAGGCAGGAAGTAAGTGGCATGAACGGTTAATCATAGAGTAGTAAGTGAGGTGCAGTCTGGATAGCTCCGAGCAGCTGAGGATTTCTATCAGTTGCTGGGTGTGAGGGAGAGTGATGTTCACAAGGACACAAAGCCAGGAGAGGGGTATTGAATGGGTGATTCTAGGCTTGTAACACATTGTTGCATTCGACTGAACGTAAAAAAGATGTGCATGTGATGATCCTTACCAGACAAATCACAGTTCTCTGCTGCAGAATCTGATAAAAAAAAGTGCTGAGGTCCAAGCTATGTGGCAGTAGAGCTGCATCTTCACCCAGAACATTTGGGTAACAGGTTGTTTCTGGTTTTAATCTTTGCTGTTGTATCCTTCAGATGCTCCTAGAAAGACAAGGTCCTAGCTAGAACCACTCTCAAGTTTGTTGGGTTGGGATCGAACTTTTGTCTTTGGCTACCACAGAGATTTGTAATTATTCATTAATGTGTGGACTGTAGAGTTGGAATACACTGGGCATGGTTTTAGATTGATGCCATGTGCTGAATAGTCCATCGATTTGATAGTGTCTTTATTAAGGAAGTGTTCCATGGTGCAGAAGGATGGAGCCTATATGGCACAATACATTCATGATGAACATCTGGTACCTCATTGGTGGTAGGTCATTTGTTTTTATGTTGAACAATGTTGGGGCTAGCACTGAGCCTAATGATAGTCCATTGGCTAGTCTTCTCCATGCACCTCTGCCTTGCCAAAAGTGCACCTTTTACCCTTGATTGCAAAGGAATATTTCATCAAACATCTTGTCAACGCTCAGAAGTGCTCTGGACATCTTTGGGAACAGACCAGTGTGCTCAGACCACTGTCTCACAGACTGCTATGACATCCTCTAACACTCTTGCCTGTCTTTAGGCTCTTCTAGAAGCCATTTTCAACAATGCACGACACGACTTGAGCAATGTGCTGCATCCATTATGGTTAGGTGGACAGTAAAGATAGTCTATACCACCAGAGTTGTGTGGTGCAGGATAAGAAACTCAAAGAACTTAAAGCCCACAAAAAAAATCATCAAATCAAATGCTATCTGGCTGCCAACATCCACTAGTTACCTTATTCCTCCAGCACTGGTTCCAACCAACAGAGGTGGGGCAGGCACTGTAGGGAGGCCCAAAATTAAACATTGTCATGTTTGCTTGTAGACCTGTGGGATGAGGATCTCTTATTCAAAGACACTACTGTATGAGGGTCTGAAATGGTTAATAGTGAAGCATGCTTTAGGTGCTGCCCAATATGATGGTGTCATATGGGCTCTATGGGAGGACAGCTTAGGATCTCAAAGAAGTAAGACCTACCATCTGGCTCATCTTCACAGTCTCTGTAACAGTGTGTATTAATGTAACCTGTACAAGTTGCTGTTATGCAATAATGTTTTATTGACATGAACCTCTTCTTGGTAGGTTACTAAGGTTTTACCTCTGCCACATTAGACCAAGAAGGCATTGTAGATCCCAACCATTGAGAATGGCGGCAATAAATCTACAATATAGTTCACACTAAATCACCTCAGAGTTATTATTGGGCCCATATTGTCCGTTCTGGAATGTTGCACTACCAGATAGATGTACCAGCCTATAGTGATGGCATTGCTAGAATTTGCTGGCACTCTAAGGGAACATACTTCCCGTAAATTACATGTTGCAATTCAATTAATAAGGAGTGAGTTATGACAAATAACACCAAAACATGTTGGTCTGTACCAAGGACTAAAAGTTTGTTTTAGCTTGCAACATCCTGCACAGATTTGTCACTGTAACAGGAAGGCAATGGAAAATCTGAGAAAGTGATGGCAAGAGAAGTGTACCCCACCCTTAAAGCATGAGGTAAGATTCCTGTGGTGTGGCTCGCAAATAATCCAAAATTTATGTCAGTGTTTCTGTGATTCAACATTGCCCTTTGATCATTTTCTCTTTCTGACGTTTACTTTTAACATTCATTCCACTTTCTTCCGACAGTTTTTTGTTAGAGAGATAGTAGGAACTGCAGATGCTGGAGAATCTGAGATAACAAGGTGTAGAGCTGGATGAACACAGCAGGCCAAGCAGCATCAGAGGATTTTCTGAAGAAGGGCCTAGGCCCGAAAAGTCAGCCTTCCTGCTCCTCTGATGCTGCTTGGCCTGCTGTGTTCATCCAGCTCTACACCTTGTTATCTCAGTTTTTTGTTAAACATACTTTTTAATCTTCCAGGTTTATATAGTAAAGTAAAAACTTTCTGCAAGATGTTGCTACTGGCCTGATTTCTTCAAATTGGGTTTGATAGTGTTACGCAATGTGAGTGAATGCCAAAAAAGAAAACCTGGAACAGTCTCAAGTTAATCATTAATCTCCATGCCCTCTTTTCGAACTAGAATAGTTAGTATTGAAAAGCACTGAAATAATATTTGTCCACTAGTGTTGGGAGCTCCAGAGATTTGATAATAATGGGTTGGTTGTTACTGAAACAAATTCCCAATATTCCGGTAAAATTGCTGTTCAGGTTCCAAGACGTCATTCACTGATACTTTCCAGTTAAAGTAAAGCTGTTCCTGATTAAAGCCTGTGGTGAGATTACTTTCTGCTTCTGAGGCGGCTTTAATACTTACAGACAAATAACATGCATACTCTACGGGCATTTCTAGAATTGCAACGTCATCAAAGCACACGTAACTACATTCCTTACTTATTGTGAGAGTTAGGGAGCGATCTGCCTAACGACTGGTTTCAAACGAGCAAGATGGTAGCTCCTTATGAGTACAGACCTAGGAATAAAAACAAAGTTGCTGGAAAAGCTCAGCAGCACTGGCAGCTTCTGTAAAGGTAAAAAACAGAGTTAACGTTTCGCGTTGACCCTTCCTCAGAACTGATGGTGTTTGGGAAAATGTCAGTTGATATGCAGAAAATAGGGAGGTGGGTGTGTGGGGTAGAGAGTAAATGATAGGATAGAGCCTAAAGAGAGTGAAGTGAGGACAGAAGAGCAGTTGGATAGACAAAGAGTTCACAATGATCAGGCTGAGGGTGAATATTGAGAATGGAGACTATTGGTGACTAACAACAGGGGGTGTGCAATGGCAGGCTATGTGGTAAAAAGGCCTGGTGTGTGGGGCAGGGGGATCGGAAATGGGAGAGTTTAGACCCTAAAATTGTTGAACTCAATCTTGAGTCCAGAGGCCTGCAGGGTCCCCAAGTGGAAAATGAGGTGTTGTTCCTCCAGCTTCTGTTGAGCTTTGCTGAAACACTGCAGCAAGCCAGAGACAGAGATGTTGGCCAGGGAGCAGGGTGGTATGTTAAAGTGGCTGGCAACAGGTAGTTCAGGGTCTATTTTGCGAGCAGAATGTAGATGTTCTGCAAAGCAGTCACCCAGTCTATGCTTTGTTTCCCCAATGTAGATGAGAGCACAGTGCAGACCTAGGATCAGTGTGGATGCTCTTGGTTTGGCTTCTATTGTACAGGGGTCTGAAGGATTAATTCTGAGCAGTGCCCAAATGTACAAACCGCTAAGGTGATGCTTTCTGGACTTCTGGGTAGAAATCTTCAGATCTCAAAGGAGTGACACTGAACATCTGGGTCTGTCTCAAAGACTTTGCAACAATGTCTGTCATATCAAAATAACCTGTAACAAGTTGCTAACATGGAATAAACAATGGACCAAATCTGTTTTTGTTTTGAGGTAACTGTGGAGGCAGTAGTTCGAGCTATTCATGCTCAGGGCTGCAACTGGTTTCCTGGTGAATTCTTCTCAGATCATTGTGTAATCATGAAACCGTAAACACCAGATTTTATGGGCAGGTAGGAATTTTTCTCACTCACTGGGACCATCCAGGCTCCAATTTCCGAGAGCCATATTTAAAAGCCATATTCACTCCCTCCAACCCAGGAGCATCACTCAACATCTGCTCAACACCACAACCCAAGCCTGAAGATGCCAGAGACCATGGTTCAGGACACTTCCTTAGATGTGGCTGTCCAGGAGAGAAGGGAAGTGCTTTTCCTTACGAATGCAAATAAGAGATCATCTGAAATAACAAAGATAGGTTAGACAGAGGTGGTTGTGGAGCTTAGAGCCAGCGGGTGTTTCAAGAGATCCTGGTTCCATTGACACAAGTGGATGAATGATCTGCTGTTCACTGCCTGGGTACGGACTACTCTCTGCTTAATGTTTCAGGCTTCTTTTAGTGAACATTAGCAATGTCAGGTGACTACTGCAGAAGACTGTCACAGACAAGATTTGGTGCTAGGCATCTCTATCATCTCCTCTCATATATGATCAGTATCATTGCACCTACCAGCGTAGCACTATTGACAACATAGTGGCACTGCTTCTCACACATCTTACAGGGTATGCAACTAAAACATAAAATGGGCTACAACATTCAGATGGACTACAGCCAGAGTTCTTAAGGAGCTAGCTGAGGAGTTTGTAGAGGCATTGGTGGTGACCTTTCAGTAGAGCCGGGGATGATGCAAGGACACTGTAAAATGGCTAATGTAACACCCTTATCTAAAAAAGGAAGCAGGCAGAAGACAGGAAACTGTAGGTAAGTTAGCCTGACCTCAGTCATTACTAAGATTTTAGAGTCCATTTTTAAGGATAAATGTGCAGAAACCTTGGAAGAGCATGGTAAAATAGGGCACAGTCAGCACAGTTTCGTCAAGGGAGTGTCGTGCATCTGTTAGGATTCTTTGAGGAGGTAATGAGCAAAAGGAGCATGGAAATAATCTGTTTGAATTTCCAAAAGGCCTTTGACAAGGTGTTGCACAGGAAGGTGCTAAATAAGATTGGAGCCCCATGGTGTTGGGGCAAGATACTGGTATGGATAGAGACAGAGGATTGGCTGACTGGCAGAAGGCAGAGAATAGGGATAAAGGGATCTTTTTCAGGATGGCAGCTGGTGACTAGTGGAATTCCGTAGGGGTCTGTGTTGGGACCACAACTATTCACGTTATACATTAATGATCTGGACAAAGAAACTGAGGGCATTGCAGCTAAGTTTGCAGATGACACAAAGATAGGTGGAGAGATAGGTGGTGTTGAGGAAGTGGGGAGACTGCAGAAGGACTTGGACAGGCTAGAAGAATGGGTAAAGAATTGGCAGTTGGAATACAATGTGGGAAAGTGTAAGGTTTTGCACTTTGGCCGCAAGAATAGAGACATAGACTATTTTCTAATGGGGAATGGCTGCTGTGGCAATCTGAAGCACAAAAGCACTTGGGAAGAGCTGAGATGTGCTGCTGAGGCCGTATAAGGCACTGGTCAGACTGCATTTTGAATATTGTGAGCAGTTTTGAGCCCCTTATCTAAGGAAGAATGTGCTGGATTTGGAGGGGACCCAGTGGAAGTTTACAGAATGATCCTGGGGATGAAGGGCTTGTCATATGAAGAGTTGTTGAGGACTCTGTATCTGTACTTGAAAGAGTTTAAACTGATGAGGGAGGGATCCAATTGAATCTTACAGAATACTGACAGCCTTGGAAAGTGGACAAGTAGAATATGTTTCCACTATGAGGCGGGCCCAGAATCCAAGGGCACAGCCTCAGAATGAAGGGATGACCTTTACAAATAAGACGAGGAGGAATTTCTTCAGCCGGAGGGTGGTTAATCTGTGGAATTCATCGCTGCACAGGGCTGTGGAGGCCAAGCCATTGAGTGTATTTAAGACAGAGATAGATAGGCTCTTGATTGGTAAGAAGATCAAGGGTTATGGAGAGATGGCAGGAGAATGAGGTTGAGAAACATATCAGCTATGTTCAAATGGTAGAGCGGACACATTGGGCCAAAAGGCCTAATTTTGCTCCTGGATTTTATGGTTTATGGTTTTATGCACAATCAGTGCACTGTCCAATCATCATAGGCAGGGGAATGGACACATTGATTAGTTTTTCACCAAAAACTTTCATGGAACAGGGACACAATCACAAAAATGGCTCTGAGATGGGCATCTCACTTGTGTCTCAGGCACACACCTAACGCTTTATTGATTTGCTTCAGCTCTAGCTCTTAAATGACACTGAACCATATTTTAGTCATAAACATTTAACTCCAAAATTCCCCATACCACTTGCTTCTTAATATTAAGACACACAGACAGTTCTGGGACTAGACTAGTCAATCTATATTGATCAATGCAGCATTGATGTTACTGTCTCCTACTGCTTCAGTCCTTCTGCAGACTAAGAACATGCTCAGATGCTGTTGGGAGGGAAGTGTCTAATGTAAGGCTCATTATTCCCTTATGAGGAACAGGCAGCAGAGCTGACAGGATAGCAAGGGGAATGTTCCTGTGCTGAAGGGGCGATTGGATATCTACAGCCATCTAATGAGACAGCCTCCAATGTGCTATCCCCTGCTGTGCAGGATGCAGGACCATCTTAATAAAACCTTGCGTGAGTGTGGTACTTTGTGCTATTCACAAATTTTTATATTATTTCAGATTCCTCTCCTAAGGCAAGTCCAAAAGAAGAAGAGTCCCAGTCCCCAGGCTCATCTCTGCTGGTAACTCACAGCAGATCCCTGAGGAGGAACAGCCACGGACCTCAGAGAAGGTACCATGAGGGACCTTGCAGCTGATGTCCAGCAGCACAGAGACGTGCAGCTCCATGTGTAACACGTTTTGCATATGTTCTGGTGGTTACTACAGTGACACAGGCCCATGGCTAGAGGGGAAGAAATAACTGAGATCTCTGACACTGAGGACAGCTGGAGAACAACGTTCTGTTGCCCCAGTACAGGTAATGAGTCTCTGGACTTGACCATTAATGAGCTAAAAGAGATGCAGAGGCAAACAGGTCTGCGTCTAACAGAGGTATCAGTGATTATGTACAGACTAGGGCAGAGGTCAGAGGAGTCTGCCCAATTTCTACCTGAGCTTCTGTTTCCGGCATCTAAAAACATGGCTACCTTCATGGAATGAGTGGTGGTTGCCAGGGAAATTCAGGTCCAGCAGAACAGTCAATATCAGCCAATACACTCGAGACCTTCATTCCGTTGCCTGACCCATCTGTACAATCATTCATTAGCTCGGTGAGAGGGGTTTTGGCCTCTCTTCTGGTGACTCATCCCCTTATCAGGAGAGAGGTGCCATTGGGCACTGCCAAGGAGGAGATTGACAGACATGTACTCAAGGATGTCCATCTTGACACAGTCCAGAGGTGCCCTGCTGTGCCACCTCTGCTCTGCCAGGCACTCAAAAATGGTTGTCGTGTCAGGTTTAGGAGTTTGCATGATAGCTGTGGAGAAACCGCCTGCCCCAGCAGGCCAGAGCCCTCCGGGTCCAGACCCAACATATAACACCTGCCAAAGTAATCTGAGACAAAGTGACAGGCAGTCACAGGGTTTCTCAAGCGCAGCTGCAGTGGTGTATGATGGTCAGATAAGAAATATTGAAGAGCACAAACGTTATATGAGGTGGATGCATGTCAACCTCTGTACAACTTGACTCTTGAAACAAATACAGCACTCTGTATGACATTCCTGTAATCTATTTCAAATCTGTTAAAGTTTCTGACAATGTTCCCTCGAAGCTGCTTGGATGCACGTCTCGGAGGGTCTGCACCCACTCATAGACCTATAGCAACATTAACTTCCAATTCCAGAAGCTGCTGCCGTGTACAGACCTCAGAGCTTCACAGTGCAGCAGGAAATGTTGGAGGAACACAGCTTTTGGCTATTTTATGGTTTCACTGTAGACTACTTTGAGGGGCGATGATCACCTCAGACATTCATTTGCAAGTTAATTGTGTTGCACGAAATAGAGTTATTTTCTGTTAATGACAAAAACCTGACCTGAATGGTCTTTGCCCAGAATAGCAGTTATTCAGGTAAATTGGATATTTTGGTCGTCTAGTTAGGATCCATGCATCTGTGGTGGAATCAGTTTTGCTTAGTTGGCTGCACAGCTGGTTTGCAATGCAGAGTGAGACTAACAGTGTCGGTTCAGTTCCCACACTAGCTGCGGTTACCATGAAGGACTCTCCTTCTCAAACTGTGACTTCAGCTGAAGCCTGGTGACCCTTAGGTTAAGCCATCATTAGTTGTCTCTGTCTGATGAGAGAGCAGCCCGATGGTCTAGTAAGACTATGGTGACATTACAAAGAACACTACAGAGATAGTAGGAACTGCAGATGCGGGAGAATCTGAGATAACAAGGTGTAGA
>JAHRHZ010000061.1:3609125-3656591 GCA_024137785.1 Ginglymostoma cirratum | reverse complement strand
TCTACACCTTGTTGTATCAGATTCTCCAGCATCTGCAGTTCCTACTATCTCTGCTGTTATTTACTGATGTTTATGTTTTGGTGCTTATTAAACATTCCTTAGTTCAGGATGCCTGTCAAATTACAACTGAACAAATGAAATCTTACAAAATTACGGATAGTGTTATTAAATAAACTAACCTTACTAGGATACAGCTCTATAGGTAGCAGATTTAGAAACATAGAAAAGCAGGAGCCATTCAGCCCTTTGAGCCTGCTCTGCCATTTAATATGATCATCGCAAATCACGCAACTCTGTACCCTGTTCCCACTTTCTCCCCATACTCTTGGATGCCTTTAGCTGAAGAACTGTACCTCACTCCATCTTGGAAACATTCAATGTTTTGTCCTCAACTGCATTCTGTGGCAGCAAATTTCAGTTTCACCATTTTCTGGGTAAAGAAATTTTTCCAACCTATATCCTCATGCTGTGACCCCTGATTCAGGCCTTCCCAGTCATCAGGAATATCTTTCCTGTGTTGGATAATCCTGTTCAGACCTGTTAAAATTTTATAGCTTTCTATCAGTTTCCCCTTCATTTTTCAAAACTCGAGTGAATGTCTCTGTTCATACGTCAACCCTGCCTTCCTAGGAATCATACTAGTAAACCTTCATTGTGCTCCCTCCAGAGCCAGAACATCCTTCCTCAGATAACGAGACCAAAACTATGCACATACTCCAGGTGTGGTGTCACCAAAGCCCTGTAATAGAAGCAAGATATCCCTGCTCCTGAACTCAAACCTGTGGCTATGCAGGCCAACACTTCATTTGCTTTTTTCACTGCCAACTGCACCTGCATGCTTACTTTCAGCAGTTGGTATATAACAACGGCCAGTTCTCCGTGCACCTCCAAATTTCCTCCCAGTTTTTGCAACCAAAATGAATAAGCCCACATTTATCCAATTCACACTTCACTGCCGTACATTTGCTTACTTGCACAATTTATCCAAATTGCACTTAAGCTTATTCTTGTACTCTGTTTTCCCCTCTTAAACAATCCCTTCATTCTCCTTTGTTAAATCTAAATTATTCTCAATTCTCATGTTTTTGCTCTTTTCATCAAATTTAAAATAAGCCCCTTCTTTCCTATCCCTAACTTCTTTTGTTAGCTGTGCTCAGGCCACTTTTTCCATTTAATGTTTGCTTTTGTTTTATTTTTACTTTTATAATATATTTCTCGTACCTAGATTAAGTTTACTTAAAAGTTACCTAACTCGAAGGAGGGCACTATAGTGAAACTCAGCTCTGTTCCTTATTTCAAGCCGCACGTGCTGTTCAAAAGTGAATTATTGGACAGTGCTCAGGATTGGGAATACAGACTGACTGCACATTTTCCTCTCAAAATCTCAGCAATGCTGAGGCTAACTCTGCATGGATTGGAAATTAAACTGGAAACTTTCCTGGTCTGGTCACCTTCAGGAGAATTTCACTGAGCTGTCTGGGAGTAGGTTTCTCGTGGCTTGTTTCCTCTGCTGATCTGAGCTGCAGTCTGAGAATATAACTTACTTAATGCTTGCTGTTTTGGTGTCTTGTTTATTCAGTGATGAACTGCCATCTTTCTGCTGCTGACTTTCTGTGCTTAGCAAAATCATCTATATGTAGGCTAGCTGAAATTCCAAAGAGATGAAGCAGCACTGCTGGCTTGAAAATATGTTTCAAACTAGCAGCCTAGTTAACTAATTATAGCTACCTCTTAAGTAGGGAGCTTATTTATCCTGACTAAGATTGACATAAACAATTTTAGCAGAAAATTGTACTTAAATCCTAAATGCTGTGTTGCCGAGAGTTTAGAATGAGATTAACCCTTAGATGCCCTTAAATCCCCTCACTCACCACATTCACAAACTCACACTCTGTGCCTAGCTGCACTCAGTGATTAGTCACTGTCTTTGGGCTGCTTACCTCTGGTGAAATCATTCCTTTCTTTTCCTTTAGGCTCAAAATGTTGGTTTCGGAGAAGAGATTGGGATTAAACTGTCTGTCCTGTCAATGATTTCATGATGCCAGCATTGGCTATATAATTCAAATTGTTACTGTCGGTTCAAGAAGTAGAATAGCTGAAAATATTTTGGGGGTAGCCCCTGTCTGTGTTCACTTGTTACATTACTACAATGACTTAATTTATGATATATTTATACCTACACGGAGCTAACCACAAGCAGTCCATATTACCCATTGCCACAGGATACAGAATGGTGGAGTCTTCAACCCAACCAAGTAAGATCAATACATACCAGTGACTATTAAATTTAAGGTTTGGTATTTTTGAGGAAACATGAATAAGGAGAATGGTTGAGTAATCCCTTCCTGTAAATACGCAGGAATCTGTTGCTTCCTCAAACTAAGTGTAATTTAGTGACGCATGTAGGTATCAAATTAAATTAACATTTTGAATTTTAGCTTATTTATGCCAAGTAGGAAATAGCCAGCAAAAATGTATTATCTTAGGAATTGTGTGAGAAGCTCATCAGAACTGGCAGCATCTGTAAGAGAGATCAGAGTTAACATTTTGGGTCGAGTGACCCTTCCTTATAACTCTGAGGAAGGGTCACTCAATGCGAAACGTTCACTCTGATTTCTCTCCATAGATGCTGCCAGATCTGCTGAGCTTTTATTTTTTTATTTTTGTCTCTGACTTACAGCATTCAGTTCTTTTGGTTTTGAATATGTTTTATCTTGATGGATTCAGGTACAATTAATACTGATCAAAGATGTCATGCATATTCATTACTGTACATTCCGTTCAACATTATGTCCAGCATTGGAGCCTTGGCTGTTGTGTTGGATTTAAATATTTTAATTTGTGCTTTGGAAATGCTATTTAAATGTCACTTAAAACCAAAACTTGTTACTCTTCAGGAACAGAAACAGAAGTTGTTGGAAAAGCTCAGCATGTCTGGCAGCATCTGTGAAGAAAAAAATCAGAGTTAACATTTCGGGTCAGGAAGGGTCACCAGACCTGAAATGTTAACTCTGATTTTTT
Organism: Ginglymostoma cirratum; assembly: GCA_024137785.1. NCBI lineage: Eukaryota > Metazoa > Chordata > Chondrichthyes > Orectolobiformes > Ginglymostomatidae > Ginglymostoma > Ginglymostoma cirratum. Next base: position 3,653,570 of record JAHRHZ010000061.1, on the reverse strand, counting down.
CTTCACAGATGCTGCCAGACCAGCTGAGCTTTTCCAGCAACTTCTGTCTTTGTTCCTGATTTACAGCATCTGCAGTTGTTTCAATTTGTATCTTGTTTAGTCTTCAGTTCAGCCTGGACTATAATATAACATTAGTTTGGTGTATAGCTAATGAAGTACTTTTATAGCAACTGCAGCTGACTTGAATGGGATAGAGTATTAAATGGGGAGTATAATTGGCAGACAATCTCCTATCGCGAGCTTCACGTTTTTGTTGAATGTCACAGTTCAGGTGAAACCTTCGGAGGAATGAAATAACTTAACAGAGCAAACATCAACATTAACATCAGGCTTGTTCAACAGTAATGTTCAACGATGGACATACCTTCCTCATTTAAACAGTAAATAACAATGCAACAAGTAGGAACAAGAGCAGGCTATTCAGTTTTTCAAACATTTGTCTGCAAAATTCTACCAAATGCAATGACCTGAGGGAGACGACATGTCCATCCTGGGCATCCTGCAGTGCCACAATGGTGCCACCCGAAGGCTGCAGGAACAGCAACTCATATTCCGCTTGGGAACTCTGCAGTCCAATGGCATCAATGTGGACTTCACAATCTCCAAAATCTCCCCTCCCCCAACTGCATCCCAAAACCAGCCCAGCTCGTCCCCAGGTCCCTAACCTGTCCTTCCTCCCACCTATCCCCTCCACCCACCTCAAGCCCCACCTACATCTTCTACCTACTAACCTCATCCCACCCCCTTGACCTGTCCGTCCTCCCTGGACTGACCTATCTCCTCCCTACCTCCCCACCTACACTCACCTTTATTGGCTACACCCCCACCTCTTCGACTTGTCTGCCTCCTCTCCACCTATCCTCTCCTCTATCCATCTGCTATCAGCCTCCCCCTCTCTCCCTATTTATTTCAGAACCATCTTCCCCTTCCCCATTTCTCATGAAGGGTCTAAGCCCAAAACGTCAAGCTTTTCCGCTCCTGTGATGCTGCTTGGCCTGCTGTGCACCACACCTTGTTATGTCGGATTCTCCAGCATCTGCAGTTCATATTATCACTAGATATTGACACCTGGATAATGGGACCATTGCTAAAACAGGGAAGCCCAGACACGATATTTTGTTTTATTAAACCTATTTTTTCCAATCAACCTGTACAGGGGTGTTGTTACACACCTGTGGAGCATGAGGGACTTGAATCCTGGGGTAGGGACACCGCCACTGCAGCACAAGAGGGCCATTTATAAGGCTGCTGCACCTGATATTCCCAGGCAGGCTCCTATCCAAGCACTAAATCAGGCCTGAGTCTACTTAGCTTCTGAGACCAGATGAGAACACGGGTTTTCATATTAGCACAGCCGTAGGCACACAAACATGATTATATCAAGTTACAACTGGAATACACCCTGACCGTATTTGCATTGCTGGGTCATGAGCTAATCTGTGCAGAACTAGATAAGCAGCCAAGATGCTGAAGAAACAAGACCCGGTGAATTATTTTCTCTCTCTCTTTCTTTCTCTGCTCAATTTGCAAGTTTTTGAACAGTGTGTGTTTGACTTTGACTACCCAGGGCTGATAGAGAGAATGTTTTGAAGGTATTCAACCGAAAGGAATGGAAGTCATCTGTCTGCATCTTTAAGTCACCTCAACCTTGAAAGCATCAGGACCACTGTCTAATAACACAGTAAGACCATTAAATTCAGCCTGATGACAGCCAAATCACCAATCTCTATGAATTGTATACCACCTCAATATTACAGAAGTCTAACTAGCTTAACCTAACTTTCTCCAATCTGTAATTTACTAATGTATGTGTGAAAGTTGGAGCGTATTTCATTATTTTGACCTAACAGGGTTGAGAACTATAAAATCTTTCTCCATTATTTGTTAAAACTCAAGAAAATCTGTCTGAATATGTCTTTTAAGATCAGAACTTGCAAAGAATTAAACACTTCACCCTAAAGGGTGGTGCCTGTGTGCAATGAGCTGCTAGAGGAAGTGGTGGAGGCTGGTAAAATTACACCATTTCAAAGGCATCTGGATGAGTACATGAATAGTGAGAAGGGTTTAAAGGGATATGGGCCAAATGCTTGCAAATGGGACTAGCTTAATTTAGGATATCTGGTCAGCATGGACTGGTCACATTGTACTGAAGGGTCTGTTTCCATGCTGTGCAACTCTATGATTCATTGAATAGACAAGTATTTCATTTTCAAGAAAAATCTGTTGTAGCCAAACGAGGAGTTGGAAAGGAGAGGACAATCAATCAATTCCCATGCATCTGGCTGTAGTGTTATTCATAATGATGAGTTTCACAAATATATAATGCCATTCATCATGTCCTGAAGAATTCTCTTGTGTATTTGATACTGAAATCCTTATGTAGTCATAAGAGATTGGTGTTTGTTGATTGGGACCAAACTCTGAATAAAAAGCTTTTCTAGGATACCAATGCAGCTTATTTTATAATTAAATATTTTATTTGTATATCTGTTTCTAGTGAGTGTCCTTTGAAACAAAAGGAGGAATTCTGATGTTAAATCCAGAAAAAACATATATGTTCGTACTTGGTACTTACTAAGTTTCCCTCCCAAGTCTTCCAATTGGGAATTTACACAGGAGATGTGGACTGATTGTAATCAATGGTCACATTAATTGAAGAAGTTTAACTGTTTTCCCTTCAATGAGTCCTTGGAGTGCATGCTGATTAAGCATTATGAAAGTTTGTTCCAATCATGCGTTACTCTTGGGAAAAGGGAATTAATGATGGAGACATATCTTGGTGTATTCAGCAGAGCTGTTGACAGTGAATTCTTTGAAAACTTTGAGCTCAGTTTCTCTGGCTCATCCCTGCTATAATATACGCAAAGTATAAATAAAGGCAGTAAGATGGGAAATTGATCTACAGTCCTGTTTCTGTCTCACTGAAATGAAAATATCACAAATAAGTTTGTGATAGTAGGAACCGATGCTGGAGTCTGAGATAACAAGGTGTGGAGCTGGAGGAATACAGCAGACCTGGCCTGCTGTTTTATAACAAAGAAGTCTGTGCTTGAGGAGCAGGAATGTGGGACATCTGGCAACAGCAAAATCACTGCCAAAAGTCTCTTTGTAGTTCAGGAAGTGAAGTACACTGCAAAGTAAGTTAGACTGTAATTTCAATCAGGAATTTTACTGAATGTTTGGAATCCATTGCTAGTTTTGTTATCCAAATATATTTACATGCCTTGCGAATGCCGAATACAGCTTTGACTATAAAAGTATGCATTTAGGCAATCAACACTGATAATCGCAGAGATAGTTCACATTCTCGACACTACAGGAAAGATATCAGGTACAATCATTTCATTCTTTAATCATTTAATTTTTATTACTGGGGCAGTGCAAAGAAATGGGACTGTGAACTACATTCAAGAAATCAACAAATACAAATCAATATTCAATTGTTAATGTCACATTATATCTTCATGTTTTCTGGAATATGATTACATTCTCCAAATTTATCCTGCATAGTGGCCCCACCATCTCCCAGCTGAGTTGAACTATCCCAGTACAGACCAAAGATTAACAATGGGACTTACTTCTAATGACACCTCAATGACAACAAGTGACGTATTTACCCACTGACGCAGCCTCATTCAGAATATTGCTTGAATTAGTTTTCTGATTGTGGCTGTGCACTTCCTGTAGCAATAGCTAATGGTTCTCCTGGGATTGTCATTGCCATGGGACTTGTGATTAATTGATTGAAAATAGAGCAAACTTTCTTTTAACCAGCACCTTATCAACCGGCTCTCTTGATAATACGAACAAAAATTTTTTACGTCAAATACTGTGATCTACTGCAATGTCCAAGTATTTATGCCGTGAAGGAAGTATAACAGTGATATGTATTCTCTCTGTATCGTGCTTCTGTTATTTGCTGTGTGTTTTCACATTGATTTCAGGAGGTGTGTTGAGGTTTTTATATGGATTTTTTGAGTGTCTCAAAACTTTGCTTGGTCAGGGTTTACTGTGGTTAAGCGTAACTCTTGATTAGCCAGAACATTGATCAATTGGCACCCTCCTGTTTCCACTTATTTTGAGCTCCAGCTCTCGGTCCGGGGACAGCCCATGGTGTCACCACCTGACTTTTGTCAACAACCTGCAATATTCAACATTTTCACACTTCTACAAAATTTACAGACTATCTCCTTAGAAAAACATGAAAATTCCACTATGTGCCAGTGGTTTGAATATTTGGCTCAGTTCTTAGCAGATTAGGGCAGTTCATCCTTCTGTCTGTCTGTCCAATTTTGTACACATTTGCCTGTCTGTCTGCCTGTCTATCCGTTTAGCGAAGCAGACATTGAATACATTCGTGGCACTTGCAATTTGTCAATAATATGTTTATAATTGTTTCAAGAAAGAAGAGAGTGAACCATAACATTGTTCCAGACCCCATGAAATTTCATGGCATCATGTCAAAGACAAGCAAAGAAATATTGTTACTGGCTGAGATGGTGAAAACCTAATGGACATGTCTTCCAGATGGGATCTGTGAGAGCTGGTGAAAGACCAAATAAGAAGCAAAAACCTATTTGAGCTCATCCTCAAAAGTACATCTAGAATCCCTACGATGCAGAAACAGGCCATTCAGCCTATCAAGTCCACACTGACCCTCTGGCAAGCATCCTGCCCAGACCCACCCCATCCCTGTATTACCCAGGGGTAATCCACCTAGCCTGCACATCATGGGCAATTTAGCACTGCCAATCCACATAACCTACACATCCTTGGACTGTGGGAGGAAACCCATGCAGACATGGGGAGAACATGCAAACTTCACACAGACAGATACCCAAGGCTGGAATTGAACCAGGATCCCTGGCACTGTGAAGCAGCAGTGCTAACCACCAAGCCCCCATGCCACACCATCTGCCATGCTAGTAATGCAACTAGTGACATTGCACATTCCTGGTAAAGATGAAGTCCTGTTTCTCACTAAATGCATATGCCAAATGTGTTGTGTGGCACTATCACTGTGGTGAATGGGATAGATTCAGAATCGATCCAGTAGCTCAAATCTCAGGATCCATAAAACATCTGTTTATCAGGAGCAGAATTGTACTGAAATAAAATCTATAACCCCACAATCTATCATGACCCTTACTTGACCATTGCCATTTCACCTGGGATCAAACCTGATCCGATGATGTTTGAAGCTTGGTAGGAGCAGCACCTACATTTGGTACCATGCTGGTGAAGCTGCATTACAGGATTGTATGCATACTAAACAGTGGAAGCAGCCGGTAATGGCCAGAGCTAAATTAATGGATGAATTCAAAGCTCACCAGCCCTGACACATCGAGACATGAATGGTAATAGAAATTAAAATACCCTTGGTAGGAGAAGGCTCCAAGAAAAATCCCAATGGGGGAGTCCAGCACATTAGTGCAAAAGACAAGAGTGAAGCATTTGCAACAATCTTGAGCCAGAGTTGGATGTGAATGATTCATCTTGGCCTCTTCCTGAAGTCTTCACCCTCACAATTGCCAAACAATTCAGCACTTTCCATGTGATATGAAGAAACAGCTGCCAACACTGGAAACAGCAAAGGCCAATGGGTCTGGAACTCCCAGAGAAAGAAGACTTGTGCTCTGGAATTAGCCAAGCTTGTCAGGATTGTTGCATCTACGATAACAGCATGAAAAATTCTCCAAGTACACCATGTCCGTGAAAATCAGGACAAATCCAATGAAGCCAATTACAATGCGATTAATCTGGTCACATTGTCAAAGTGATGGAAGGTATTGTCAACAGTACTATCAAGTAGCATTTCCCCAGCAGCTACCTGCTCTCTGATGCTTTGTTGGGGTTCTGCCAGGGCACTTCGCTCTGGTTTATATAATTATCTTGGTCTGAACAGAGACAATATTCCAGAGACCCAAGGGGAATTGAAGTCAATAGGAAGCAGGGGAAAATTCTCTCCACTGAGAGAAGGTTGTACTTTCAAGGTTGGATCATAGCTCGCACTAAAGAAGATGGTTGTGGGTTTTAAAGGTCAGTCATCTCTGTACTAAGACATAAAGTACTGTGGTTGGTCAGGAGCAGCTACAAGAGTTCTTCAGGTTAATGGCTTAGGCCCAATCATCCTCAACTGGGACGATACTCATTGGAGTTTAGAAGGATAAGGGGGGACCTAATTGAAACTTACAGAATACTGAATGGCCTGGACAGAATGGATGTTGGGAAGATGCTTCCATTGGTAGGAGAGACTAGGACGCGAGGGCACAGCATTAGAGTGAAGAGAAGACCTTTTAGAACGGAGATAAGGAGAAACTTTTTCAGCCAGAGAGTGGTGAATCTATGGAATTCACTGCCACAGAAGGCTGTGGAGGCCAGGTCATTGAGTACATATAAGACTGAGGTAGATAGGTTCTTGATTATCAAGGAGATCAAGGGTTACAGGGAGAAAGGGGAGAATGGGGTCGAGGAACTTACCAGCCATGATTGAATGACGGAGCAGATGGGCCGAATGGCCTAACTTCTGCTCCTATGTCTTATGGTCTTAACTGCTTCTTCACTCCATGATGTCAGATGTGAGAATGTTCTCTGATGATGGCACACTGTTTAATACCAACCGCAACTCCTCAGGATAGCATCGTGGCCCAACTGTTTCGAGCTACTTCATCAATGACCTTCCCTCCATCCTTGGGTCAGGAGTGGGGATGTTGCTGATGATTTCACAAAGATTAATGCTATTCGCAACACCTCAGATATTGAAGCAGTCCATGTCTACGTATAGCAAGACCGGAACAATATCCAGGTTTGATGATAAGTGCAAGCAACATCGGTGCCACACAAATACCAAGCAATGACCATCTCCAACGAGAGAGAATCTAACTATCGCCCCCTTGACATTCAATGACATTACAATTGCTGAATCTCCCACTATCAACATTCTGGGGGTTTTCATTGATCAGAAGTAGAATTGGACTTGCCACTATAAATACTGAGTTCAAGAGCAGATCAGTAGATAGGACTTCTGTGGTGACCAAAGGTAAAGTTGCCAAAATCTTACCAGACCATAGAGCTGCTGTTTCATGGTTTAACTTGAGGGTTACCATGCCTCAGGCAAGGGAAGAGGTTGAGAGGGAGAGTCATTCATGGTATCATCAGCTGGGATTGGGAAATGAACTACACTGTTGACATCACTCTTGATCAAAAACCAGCTAACAGAGATAACTGAATCCCCCCTCATCTCCTGACTCCCAAAGCCTTTCATCATCTGTATGGCACACATCAGGAGTGTGATGGAAAACTTTCCACTTGACTGAATGAGTACAGCTTAACAACATTCAACGCCTTCACCAGCAATGTGTTGAGGTTGCAGTGTGTACCATTTACAAGGTACACTGCAGCAACTCACCGAGGCATCCCTGAAAGCACTTTCCAAACCCACAACCTCCATCTCTGAGGATGGCAAAGCAGTAGATACACGACAGCACCACTACTTGCAAGTTCTTTCAAATCATGAACCATCCTGAGGTGGAAATATATTGCCATTCCTTCACTATCCCTGGGTCAAAATCATGGAAGAACAGCATTATGGCTTTCCCTGCATCCCAAGGACTACAACAGTTCAAGGAGGTGGGTCACCATTGCTTTTCCAGGGTGATTAGACTTGGGCAGTGAGTGCTGGCCTAGTCAGCAATACCCACATCCCACAAACTAATTAAAAATAAATCTTTCCTTCACTATCGCTGAGTCAAAATCCTAGAACTCCCACCTTAACAACACTGTAGATTAAAAATAAATTGCAGCAGTTCAAGAAAGCAACTCATTCTCACCTTCTCAATAGCAATTAGTGATGGATCACAAATGTTGGTTTGAGTGAAGTTTCTGTGATGAGACTATTCTCCCAATTTAGCACAGTTTCCCAGAGGTTAGTGAGAAGGACTTTGCAGGGGCAACTGGACAGCATGTGTATTTATTGTTCCTGGTACCTAAGTCAATGTCAGGTAATTTGTCTGATTTTATTCTCCCAGAATGTTTCTCTAGCAGTTTGATACAATTAAATGAATAGGGGATTGCTGGGGAGTCGGATGTAAGCCAGTCTAGATAAAGTTTCCTTTCTCTAAACCTTTCCTCCACTTCCTTTTTGATCTGCTTGTAGACTTTGGCACAGCTGACCACACGAAATTCATTCAATCTCTTTCCAATGTCAGTCAGCTGGCTGTGAATGCTATCACCCATTCTCTCATTATATGCAGAGGATCAATTGCAATGGTTTCTGCTCCCACACTATTACATCTGGTGTCCCTGGGATCTATTCTCAGCTCCCTCCTATTTTTCATTGACATGCCGCTTCTCAGCGACATCATCTAATAACAGATCATTAGTTTCCACTGGCTGCACCCAGTTTTGCCTACTTCCATGTCTGTAACATTGTCTGACCTTATTCCTGGCCCAGTTAATTTGTGGAAACCCTCATTCACTCCCTTATCACACGCCTAGCTGGTCCCCCACTTTATATCCTTTGTAAGCTTGAAGTCATCAACATCTACTTATTTCCTTATTCACACCAGGTCCTGGTCATCTGTCACTGCTGTGCTCACTCTCTCACATTAACTACCAGTCATACAATGCCTTGATCCTAAAACCTTCATCATTCTCTTCAGATTCCTTCATGGTTTCATGCTCTGTACTTCTGTAATTTTCTCTGACCACACAACACTCTGGGATATCAACACTTGTCTAATCCTGGTCTCTGGAATGACTCTGAATTTAATTGCTGGGATTGCTAATTGAATATCAAATATTCAAAAACATGAGGGGTGTCAACAAAAGAAATAAGGGGGAAACGTTCCCACTCTTGAAAGGGTCAAGGATCTGAGCATACAAACTTCATGTAAGTACTGAATGAGGAGAAACCTTTTTCATATAGCACATAGTTAAGGTCTGGAATGCACTGCATGAGTATGTGGTAGAAACAGGTTCGATTAAGACATTCAACAAAGAAGTAATGAGGGAGTGATATGTAGGAATTAGGGAAGAAATCAGGAGAAAGGAACAAGATGAGATACTCTTTCAGAGATTCCGTACAGACACAATGCTCTGAATGGCCTCCATCTACGCTGCAGGAAATGTGTGATGCTGTAAGCTTACTGTGTAATATTGCTTCACAATGCTATTGTGCTGTGCCATTGGACATGTCATTGTTTTATAGGTGCTGCAGAAGATGTCATTCGTTATTAATTTGAAGGTCTTGTCTGAGATTAAACTGAACATAATTTTAAAATTTTGCCACTTGACCTTAAGGAGTGGCAATTTTCCTCGTGTTTGGAGTAACTCACACCTGCAATGTATTTGCTTATATGACGAAAATTGGACTGAAGCCCCTCCTTCACTTTCCCAGAGAAACATTCACTAGACACATAGGGAAATTTGCAGGTAAGATTCCAACAATTGGAAAGTTAGCTCTGCCCGGAAGGATATAGGCCAAAGACACACCACTGAGTTTCTGTCCTTCGGGTTTGAAACAGTGGGGACAATTGAAAATTATTCCGGTGTTTGATGCTAATAGGATGTGATACCTTGTAAGCTTGTAAAAGTAATAAAATCACAATTACCAGTTTAGATACAATGTTTTCTTGTTAATAAGTGGAACAAACATTTACAAGTTGATATCTCTGATCCAATTTCCCCATCCCTTCTTGACCATTGATGAAGGGTCCAGACCCTGGTTCAAACCTCCCTCCCAACAACAGGCCTGAGCTATTTCTCTTTTGCCTGTGTATTTTGACGAATTTCCCACATGCCTGAATAAAGCAGTTCAGACAATTGCTCTGGACAAATTCTGAGAGTGACATGAATCCAAACTCTTATTCCAGCTCTATCTTACTCTGGGCATTGCCTCCTCTCCCAGCTTGAGTTTTCAATTTCTCTCATTCATGTGTGTTATTGCAGTTTTCAGGCCATTATCTCCGTTCCCCATCCAGCACTGTCCTCTCCCTGATTGATTTGTGTGTCAACATCGACCTCACGCACAAGTCACCAATAATTTTGTTGGCTGGCCTAGAATTTCAAAAGAAAATTAGAGGTATAAAGTAAATAAACAGAAATGAATATTATGCAGAGCTATGGGAGACACATAAGAAAGGGAATAGAAAAATATTTCAGATAAATATAGTCTACTAAAGGAAAATAAAGGTGAAATTTGAACAGAAATCTCAGACAGAGCAAGACAAATTGATAAATTGAAGTGAACAACAAAGGAATTATGTAGTTTAGAGGAAGCAGAGCTATATTTGCAGAAGTGAAGGGTAGAAACTTCCTTCTCTGGTCTAGTATGAGTAATGGTGAGAAAGGTGGGAAAATACATCAAGGATAAAATACCAAATTCTCGACATTGAGAAAAGTTTTCCAATTTCCCCTCAAGCTGTAAACAGTTGCTTCAGAATCTCACCATCGAGCAGTGACAGCCTTGCTTCCATGCATTTGTATTTTATTAGAGGTCTGACTCACATTATTTGTGCATTATTTCCAATCCTTCTCTCCTCCACAAAGGAACTGATCGACATGTAAATCAGAGCAGGTGCCTTGCAGCCTCAACTCATCAAATGGCTATCCCAGCCACCATCCAGCTGTTTCTTCATAGCAGCGTCCCTGCATGCTCCATTGTCAACACTCTCCTTGACACTTTGCTCACACAACTCCATATCAGCAAATGGGTCAGCTTCACTACATCATCATGCCTGCTCTCATAGACTCATAGAGATATACAGCACGGAAACAGACCCTTTGGTCCAACACATCAATCCCAACCAGATATTCTAAATTCCGCTGGAGTCACCACATAAACACAGTGGCTACAAGAGCAGGTCAGAAACTAGGAATATTGCGGCGAGTAACTCACCTCCTGACTCCTCAAAGCTGACCGCCATCTACAAGGCACAAGTCAGGATAGTGATGGAATACTCCACTTGCCTGGATGAGTGCAGCTCCAACAACACTCAAGAAGCTTGATACCATCCAGGACAAAATAGCCGGCTTGATTGGCACTGTATCCACACGTATCCACTCCCTCCACCACCGACCCTCAGTAGCAGCAGTGTGTACTATTCACAAGACGCACTGCAGAAATTCACCAAAGATCCTCAGACAGCACCTTCCAAACCCATGACCACTTTCATCTAGGAGGACAGGGGCAGCAGATATATGGGAATACCACTACCTTCAAATTCTGTAGTACTGCCTTTGCACAGCTTGCATTCCTTTTTAGCCACAGGGAGAAGTAGGTGGCTTCTTATCGTGGGGAGCACTGAACCAACAACAGTTCAGTCATAAAACACATTGCTGTGTCAATGTCAGACCCGTGGCATGTGTCAGCAGTTTTCACTGCAAGCAGACTGTGTCCATGTGTGAAAGTCAAAGGGAAGCAGTCCTTAGTTGGGTGATGTGTTGGGGGCTTGGGGGTGGGGGTAACAGGAAGCCAGGAGAGCACCCAGGATACTCTCTTCCTGATGCCTCAGACTATGTAAACATTTTGGGACACCCTGTCTTTCCAGGGCAATCTGAGTTAGACTGGGCTCATTTGAGGGCCAAACACCACCAAATCATGGCCATCTTCAAGAATTGGGAAATGATTTAATCAGGGTGGCCATTATCATGCAGAATAATTTTGATAGTCCCTGTTTTCCCCCACAACTTGCACAGTGAGTTTGATCATGTAATTTTTGTTTTTAATCCATTCATTCATGGGATGAGGGCATTGCTGGCCAGGCAGCATTTATTGCCCATCCCTAATTGCCCAGAGTCAACCACATTGGTGTGGGTCTGGAGTCACATGTAGGCCAGACCAGGTAAGGATGGCAGTTTCCTTCCCTAAAGGGCATTAGTGAACCAGATGGGTTTTTCCTGACAATTGATAATGAGTTCATAGTCATCATTAGATTCTTAATTCTAGATATTTTATTGAGTGCAAATTCCACCATCTGCTGTGGCAGGATTTGAACCTGGATCCCTGGAACATTGTCTGGGTCTCTGAATTAATAATACAGCAATAATACCATTAGGCCATCGCCTCCCACTATGCAACTATAGGAACGCCAGTGCATATATTAACCAGAGAACATAGGCTTGAGGTATATCATTCAGTAGAGAATTTGCTGGCAGATTTCTCAGCTAACACATTGAGGAAAGACTCCATTTTAATAGCAAATCTAAATGAAACAAGCAGCCCCTTTAATTTAAGTTAAATTGGGTTAATGAAAAATGTCATGAGGTCTATTCTGAGGTTTGTCCAGCAATTTCCAGGAGGTTTGCTTACCATGGGGACAGAGAGGTCCAGGGGAAGAGTTAGTGAAAGTGAAGTGTAAAATGTGCACACATAAATGCAAATGCACAATAAACTGTATTGACTGTGGACAGACCCTAATCCTTAAGATTTGGACAGAAAGGGAGAGAACAGAGTCTGACAGAGAGACAAAGGACTGTAGATGGTGTAATCATAGAATCCCTACAGTGCAGATACAGGCCATTCAGCTCATTGAGTCTGCAGCAAGCCTCTGAAGAGTATCCCTCCCTTTCCCCATATTTATCATGGAAAATCCACTCATCCTGCACTTTTTTGGACTGTGGGAGGAAACCAGAGCACCCTGTGGAAACCACACAGACACAGTGAGAGCATGAAATCTCCCATAGACAGTCACCCAAGGCTGGAATCGAACCCAGGTTCCTGGCATTGTGATCCATTGTGTTGACCAGAGGAGAGGAGAGAGTAAAGCCTCTGTGAGTTACAGATCGAAAAGCAGGTTAATCTGGATCATATGTCCTGCAGTGGGCCATAGCTGATAGAATCAATGGATTGGGTCGAATTATTCATGTTCGGTTGGAACTTCGCCAAAAAAATTAGAGAAGTGATTTTTGACCATCACCTGACAGTATGACTTGGTGAAATGGGAGAGTTAACTCATTGGAAATTGGGATTGATATCGAACTGGTTCCTGTAAAAACTTTTATTCTTCAGAGAGTGCAGCATAAAGTATAATTATAGCCTGGAGATTTTGGTCATGTTAAACAAGAGAGAGAAGTCTTTTTCCATAGTTTATTAAATTGGTTGCCTTTTAAAAGTTGATTAGTTGATGTTGCTTTCAATTGGTTTGTTACAGTAAATATACTAAAACTGAACTTATCACGTCATTCTTTTAGGTCTGTCATTGAGAATTGAACTGTCTTATTTAAAATCATTGGTCTCCATGAGGATTGTAACAAAATTGAAGATCTTGCAAAATATGAGTCCGGAGGCTGGAGACGAATACAATGGAAATTGTCAGATATTAACAAACATGATTTCACAGTCGGTTCTGCTGCATTCATTGAATTGTTAACATGGTTATGTCAACCGCTGAAGTGATTCCTGAAAGAGAAGACCCTGCTGTGCATGCCTTTTGACAGTTAGCAAAGATCAATTTGAAGATTGTGGCGAAAGCTTTAAAAGAATATGCTAAAAAAGGTGAGGCGATGATTCAGCTCCTGAATTTTGATAAAGGGTAGAGAATCCAGTAATATTCGGGTGAGTTTTCTAGAATTTAGTTGCAAATGTAAGAAATTGGGATGTTTGTGGTGCAGTGGTAGTGTTGCAGTCTCTAAACCAGAAGGCCCTGGATCAAGTCCCACGTGTGTCATAATGTCTCTGAACAGGTTGATTAGAAAATACCCAATGAAATAAATTAGCATTTTATTGGGAAATGTTAAAGTTTGTGAAAGAAAGAGAGGAAAAAGAAAAAGGGATGCAAACACTTGGAATAAAATTCCAAAAAGCAAGCAGTGTTAAAAGTCTTGGTTTTCAAAGTGATAGAGAAAAATAAAAATAAAGTGATAGAGATAAATTTGAATTGCAGAGAGAAAAAGAAGCGAGGAAATTTGACCTTGACAAAGCAAAGCTGAGATGTCATAAACAGTGGTTAACAGAGAAATGTGAGGGTGATTCAAATTTAGTTTGTCTTATTTCATTTAACTATGAATACTTATCTAGAGCCTTAATTCTGTAAGAAACGTGCTAAAATATAAAATAACAGAAAGCGCTGGAGTAGCTCAGAAGGTAGGGACAGAAACAGAGCCAATGTTTCGAGTCACGTATAACTCTTCTTTATAACAAGCATGGGGCTGGATGAACACAGCAGGTCAAGCAGCATCATAGGAGCAGGAAAACTTGACGTTTCGGGCCTAAACCCTTCATCAGAAATGGGGGAGGGGAAGAGGGTTCTGAAATAAATAGGGAGAGAGGGGGAGGCGGATAGAGGATGGATAGAGGAGAGGATAGGTGGAGAGGAGGCAGACAAGTCGAAGAGGCGGGGATGGAGCCAGTAAAGGTGAGTGTAGGTAGGGGGGTAGGGAGGAGATAGGTCAGTCCAGGGAGGACGGACAGGTCAAGGGGGCGGGATGATGTTAGTAGATAGGAGATGGGGGTGTGGCTTGAGGTGAGAGGAAAAACAGGTTAGGGAGGTGGAGATGAGCTGGGCTGGTTTTGGGATGCGGTTGGGGGAGGGGAGATTTTGAAACTTGTGAAATCCACATTGATGCCATTGGGCTGCAGGGTTCCCATATCCGAGATAACAAGCATCTGCAGTACCTTTTTATCTCTGATATCTCCAGCATCTGCAGTACCTTTTTAACTCTTCTTTATGCTCTTTATGCAAGTGACAGAGGCAGAGAGGTGCAAATGAAGCAGATGGTGACCATGCACAGAGCAAAAGACAAAAGCAGTGATAATGGTGATAAAATAGAAGTAGAGAAATAAGAGTAAATGTTAGGCATGATAAGAAGAAAACGGGTCCACTCTGCTGACAACAAAGTTAACAAGATAGCAGAAGGATGTGGCCGGGGAGATGTAAGAAAAATAGAGGATAGCAGTCATGATCTGAAATTGTGAAACTTAATACTGAGTCAGAGAAGCTGAAAAGTGCTTAAGTGGAAAATGAGTTATTGTTATCCAGCTTGTGTTTAGCCTCATTGGAACACTGTAGCAGGGATGGAAAGGTCGGTATAGGAGCACAGTGGTTTATTGAACAGGCAAGAACATAGAACATAGAACATAGAACATTACAGCGCAGTACAGGCCCTTCGGCCCTCAATGTTGCGCCGACCTGAGAAACCAATCTGAAGCCCATCTAACCTACACTATTCCATTATCATCCATATGTTTATCCAATGACCATTTAAATGCCCTTAAAGTTGGCGAGTCTACAACTGCTGCAGGCAAGGCATTCCATGCCCTTACTACTCTCTGAGTAAAGAATCTACCTCTGATATCTGTCCTATATCTATCACCCCTCAATTTAAAGCTATGTCCCCTCCTGCTAGCCGTCACCATCCGAGGAAAATGGCTCTCGCAGTCCACCCTATCTAATCCTCTTATCGTCTTGTATGTCTCTATTAAGTCACCTCTTAACCTTCTTCTCTCTAACGAAAACAGCCTCAAGTCCCTCAGCCTTTCCTCATAAGACCTTCCCTCCATACCAGGCAACATCCTGGTAAATCTCCTCTGCACCCTTTCCAATGCTTCCACATCCTTCCTATAATGCAGCGACTAGAACTGTACACAATACTCCAAGTGCGGCCGCACCAGAGTTTTGTACAGCTGCAACATGACCTCACGGCTCCGAAACTCAATCCCTCTACCAATAAGACCTAACACACCGTACGCCTTCTTAACAACCCTATCAACCTGGGTGGCAACTTTCAGGGATCTATGCACATGGGCACCGAGATCTCTCGGCTCGTCCACACTACCAAGAATCTTACCATTATCCCAGTACTCTGTATTCCTGTTACTCCTTCCAAAATGAATCACCTCACACTTTTCCGCATTAAACTCCATTTGCCACCTCTCAGCCCAGCTCTGCAGCTTATCTATGTCCCTCTATAACCTGCAACATCCTTCCGCACTATCCACATCTCCACCGACTTTAGTGTCATCCACAAATTTACTAACCCATCCTTCTACGCCCTCATCCAGGTCATTTATAAAAATGACAAACAGCAGTGGCCCCAAAACAGATCCTTGTGGTACACCACTAGTAACCGAAGAACAGGAAGGTCAGAGCCATTCCTATGACAGAGTGATGGAGTTCTGCAAAGTCATGTTTGTTTTTGCCAGCGTGAAAGTAACCACAATATGAGCAGTAAATACAATAGACTAGATTGAAAGAAAGACGAGCAAAATGTTGCTTTACCTGAAAGGTATATTTAGGGCTTTGGACAGTAAGAAGGAAGGAGGTGAATGGCTAATTGCACAGGAAGGTGTTATTCTCAGAACCCTGCTTCAACATCAGGATCTGTTCTGAACTGTAGGTTCTGAAGCTAGTTGTGTCCACTTTACAATGCCACCCCATCCAGAATGCTTACAGTTCATTCGGAAATTAAAGGAAATTTCACACTAATGGGAAATGTAGCTTTTCCCAAAGTACATGGATTTTCACAATTCTACTTTAAAGTTGTTTATATCTATCGTGAAAAGCTTCAAGTTCAATAAAGCTCCATACAGACACCAATGTAAATCTCTGCCCCTTTTGGTGTATATCCGTTATTGTAGGATTCCATCTTTCTTGACAATGTCAACACACTATCTCAAAATTAGCCAATGACCAAAAGGTTAGCTCAGTGTTCAAACCCCTTTGCTGTGAAGAAATCTGGAGCAAAAGAGAGGCTCAGAAACCATTATCTTGGTTCAGTCATGGTGATGGCTTATTTCATATGACTCAATTTGTTCACTTTCTTTTCTTGGGTAGACGGAGGTATTGAGCAACAGACATTCTCTCAGTCTCCTAATTTCTGTTTTGACTCATACATATAGGTTTTCATTCATTTCAGGTTTCTTCTGATCCAAAATGAAGTACAAAGCTGCCTCACTTCTCATTGTCCTACTCCACTGTTCTTTCCACATACTCTGACTTTCTGAATCTTTGGTGTTAAGCACAGAATCTATTGCATCAGCTGTCAGCACCTTCATTCTTCACTCTCTTCTTACTGAACTTCCAATCTCCTCAATCTTCATTTAACTGAAGTCCCAGCGACAAAGCAGGTGGAGTTTGTCGCACCTACTCTGCTTTGCTTTGGGAAAACTGTCTCTACAGCACAGTAAATAAACGTGTGCAACCGTTCCTTTCAATAGAAAAACTCCAACACACAGGCTGCCGTTTGAGTGGAATATTTCTACAGAACAAAGTTAAAATCCTTGTTGGGTTACATGACCATGTGTACTAGCACATTTTAATAATTTTTTCAAATCATTTGTTTAAAAATAGATTTTAGCTCAATGTTTAAAAACAATGAGCTAATCCAAAGCAGTTGCACAAAAATAACTAACTGGTGGCACTTTGTACTTTTCGAATCACGTGGTGCAGTAAAATCTGCTTGGGACAGATCTCATTTTTCTCTTTGAAAGATATATGGAAGATATTCACCCATTTCATTGTTTATAGTAACTTGCTTTGGATGTAAGCTATGTGGCAAAGTGTGCTATCGTCAACTCTCAGGTTGCATTGTGACCAACATCCTTATCATTAAACCAACAATGGATCATTGTTGTACAGACTGACATCTCCTAGAAGGGGCTGGAGCAGACTCATGCCTGGTAACTATAGAATTGATCTCTGGGTATTCTGTAGTTCCCAGGTATGAAGTTCGACAGTAATCTTCACAGTAATCAATAAGTTTTGCATGATCAGGAAGGAGAGATCACATCCAAATGAGACCACAGCACGAGTGAGTATATATTTCAGAAAATTTGAAGGCAACATGGGAATTCAGTGCAGAGGGATAGAGGGGCTTTTTGCTTTTTTTCGAATCATAATTTGTAAGGTTTGTTTTAAACAGGATAAATTGACGCCCAGGATCAGGGGTCCAGCACAAAAGAGTGACATCACAGGTAAACTGTAAGTTCATTGGTTGGTGATAGCTACTAATTTTACTATTTATTGTGGGCGGCTTTCAGATTGAAGGTGAATAGGGCAAATATTTGCAGGCTACAAACTAAAATTCATAAAAGCGAAATTAAGAACACGGTAATTGATCCAATTGCCATGGTCCACATAGGCACCATTGATATAAGTAGAAAGAGAAAACAGGTTCTGCCAAAGGTATATGATTTGCTAGGGGCTAAATTAAAAAGTAGAATCAGAAAGGAAGTAATTTTTGTATTACTACTTGAGCCACAAGTAAATTGGAACATTGTTAACAAGATTAAAGAGGTAAATCTATGGTTAAAAGATTGGTGTGGGAGAAATGAGCTTGAATTCATTGGACATTGGCACCAATACTGGGGAAGGAGGGAGCTGTACTGATGGGACAGACTTCATCTGTATCATGCTGGGACGGGTGTCCTCGCGAAGCACATGTATATGACTGTGGATAGGGCTTTAAACTAAATAGTGGAAGATGTGGGTTCAGTTGCATGGAAAATTATAGAAAAAGTTAAAGAGGCGGAGGGCTCACCAGAGGTTATTATACTTTCCAGAACAAGTAATAGAGAGTAATAGAGAAAACAAGTAATGGAAAGGCCCAGGAATCAATGCAGGATAGAGGGTGATGTACTTAAATGCACACTGTATACAAAACAAGGTAAATGAGCTTGTAGCGCAGACTGAAATTGGCAGGTACAATGTTGTGAATGTCACAGAGATGCGGCTGCAAGGGTCTCAGGGCTGGGAACTAAATTTTTTTTTTAAGAATCCCTACAGTGTGGAAACAGGCCCTTTTGGCCCAACAAGTCCACACCGAACCTCAGAGCATCCCACCACACCTGTCCCCTTGTTACCCACCTAATCTACACATCCCTGAACACTACAGGCGATTTAGCATAGCCAATCCACCTAACCTGCACATCTTTGGATTGTGGGAGGAAACCGGAGCACCCAAAGGAAACCCACGCAGACACAGGGAGAATGTGCAAACTCCACACGGACAGCCACCTGAGGGTGGAATCAAACCTGGGTCCCTGGTGCTGTGAGGCAGCAGTGCTAACCACTGAGCCACTGTGTGCAAAGATATACATTCTATCAAAAGGACAGGGAAATGGGTAGAGGACGTGGAGTTGCATTGTTAGTAAGAAATGAGATTAAATCAATAACAAGAAATGATACAGAGTCAGAAGGTGTTGCATCTGTGTGAGTAGAGTTGAGGAATTGCAAACGTTAAAAAAAGCCCTGATGAGAGTTGAGTACCAGCCTCCTGTTTTTCCCTGATCAACCTGTTCAGCAATGTTATTACACACCTCCAGAACAGGTGTGATTTGAACCTAGGCCTCCTAGTCCAGGGGTAGGGACACTCCCATTGCACAGTAGTCAGGATGTGAGGAAGGAAATAAATGAGGAGATAGAAAAAGCCTATAAGAAAGGCATGATTACAATAATCATAGGGACTTCAATACGCAAGTAGACAGGGAAAATTAGGTTGGTAGTGGATCTTAAGAAAAGGAATTTGTGGAATGTCTACGAGATGGTCTGGGAGCTGAAGGTGAAGGTGAAGGAGTCTCTACGTGGCAGTGACCATAATATGATGGAATTCACCCTGCAGTTTGAGAGGGAGGAGATTGAATCAGATGTAATGGTATAACAATTCAGTAAAGGTAATTACAAAGGCATGAAGGTGGAGCTGACCAGAGTTGATTGGAAGGGTAGCCTATCAGAGAAGACAGTGAAGCAGCAATGGCAAGCATTTATGGGGGTAGTTTGGGAGGCACAGCAGAAATTCATGCCAAGGAAGAAGAAACATACTGAGGGAAGGATAAGGTAACCATGGCTGACAAGGGAACTTAGGGACAGCATAATAGCAAAAGAAAAGCAGACAATGTGGTGAAAATTAATGAGAAGACAGACAATAAGGAAGCCTTTAAAATGAAGCAGAGAATAACTGAAAAAGCCATAATGGGGAAGCAAGTGAAATATGAGAGTAATCTGGCTAGTAACGTAAAAGAAGACTGCAAGAGTCCTTTTAGTTATCCAAAAGATAAGGCAAGAATGGCCATTGGACTACTGGAAAATGGAGCTGGAAAAATAGTAATGGGGAATGAAGAAATGGTGGAGGAATTGAATAGGTACTTTGCATCAATTTTCACGGTGGAGGACTCCAGCAACATACCTCTACTTCAAGATAGTCAGGAGGCAGAGGTGAGTGTAGTGATCACTGAGGAGAAGATGCTGGGGAAGCTGAAAGGTTTCAAGATGGACGAATAACCTGGACCAGATGTACTACACCCAGGGTTCTGAAGGAGATAGCTGAGGAGATTGTATAGGTATTGATGATCTTTCAGGAATCACTGGAGTCAGGGAGACTCCCAGAGGACTGGAAAATGGCTAATGTAACACCCCAATTTAAGAAGGAAGGGAAGCAGAAGACGGAAACTACTGGCTGGTTAGATTGACCTTGATCATTGGTAAGGCTTTAGAGTTCATTGTTAAGGATAAGATTGCAGAGTACTTGGAAGTGCATCCTAAAATAGGGCAGAGTCAACACAGCTTTGTCAAGGGGAGATCATGCCTAACAAATCTGTTGGAATTTTTAGAGCAGATGACAAGAAAGTTAGACAAAGGAGAGCCAGTGGACGTGATCCACCTGGATTCCAAAAGGCTCTGACATGGTGCTGAACGGGAGGTGAGCTGTTGAGATGATAGTCAACAATGATGCTAAAACACCCCAGCTTACAGCATTTGTAGGTCAATACTTTTTGGATTGTCAAATTTTGAAATCTAAAATACAGGGTGGCACGGTGGCTCAGTAGTTAGCACTGCTGCCTCACAGCACCAGGGACCTGGGTTTGATTCCACCCTCAGGTGACTGTCTGTGTGGAGTTTGCACATTCTCCCTGTGTCTGCATGGGTTTCCTCCAGGTGCTCCGGTTTCCTCCCACAGTCCAAAGATGTGCAGGTTAGGTGGATTGACGATGCTAAATTGCCCATAGTGTTTAGGTTAGGTGGGTTGTTGGAGAGGGGTGGGATGCTCTGAGGTTCGGTGTGGACTTGTTGGGCTGAAGGGCCTGTTTCCACACTGTAGGGATTCTGTGAACATCAAAGATAAAATTATTCAACAGGCTGAATGGTATTAGCAGGTTATAAACTGGAAGTTTTATAATTTCAAACAGCAGAATACCAAAATGGAAAGATTTATCAGTGTAGTCACTCTAACACTATTTCTTCATTACTACTGGATCATAAACCTGTACTTTCCATCTAAAAGCACTATGAGTGTACCGACACCACATAGACTGCAAATACTCAAGAAAGCACCCGAACATGTCTATCTCAAGGAAATTCAGGGATGGACCATAATTACTGTCCATGAGTGAATAAAAAGATGTTGAAAGGAGAACTATTGACCACTAATTCACTTTCCTTATAAATGTATTAGCTGAAGATTCCCCTTCTTATAAATAATTTAACAACATCTTAGACAACAACAGCTAGGGATAGTTATGTGCCTGAATTATCCGGAATGCCTTGGGTAGATTCACTGCCTTCTTGGAATTAGTCTAAGTTACGGATACCAAGCGGGAAAGAATGACCCCCCCATCATCTTTGGCAGAAAATAGGCTCAATCTTGATAAAAAGTAAATGTTTATTACATAGAGCTTAAGAGCTACTTACATTATACACAAGATTCATGGTGATCTCTTGTGAAATATCAGGCTCAATGTAAGTGTAAGTATACATTACTGCTTCTGAAACATCCTGGTACATACCACAACACTATACTGGTCACGAACAGTGGAACCACTCTGGTTAGCTTCTCCCAGAAGCAGTCCTTTATATCTTGATGAGCAGAGTTTATGCTATGATATCAGTTAGCCCTTTCAGGTATGAACAGCCATATACAAAAATCTCATCTAGAGCTTTTACTCTGATTATTATATTCTTTGGAGAATTGTTTCCAGTTAGTAAAATAGGTGCATAACTAACCCAGAGATAGTAAGAACTGCAGATGCTGGAGAATCCGAGATAACAAGGTGTAGAGCTGGATGAACACAGCAGGCCAAGCAGCACCAGAGGAGCAGGAAAGCTGATGTTTCGGGCCTAGACCCTTCTTCAGAAATGGGGGAGGGGAAGAGGGTTCTGAAATAAATAGGGAGAGAAGGGGAGGCGGATAGAAGATGGATAGAGGAGAGGATAGGTGGAGAGGAGACAGACAAGTCAAAGAGGCAGGGATGGAGCCAGTAAAGGTGAGTGTAGGTGGGGGGGTAGGGAAGAGATAGGTCAGTCCAGGGAGGACAGACAGATCAAAGGGGCGGGATGAGGTTAGTAGGTAGGAGATGTGGGTGTGGCTTGAGGTGGGAGGAGGGGATAGGTGGGAGGAAGGACAGGTTAGGGAGGTGGGGACGAGCTAGGCTGGTTTTGGGATGCAGTAGGGGGAGGAGAGATTTTGAAGCTTGTGAAGTCCACATTGATACCATTGGGTTGCAGGGTTCCCAAGTGGAATATGAGCTGCTGTTCCTGCAACCTTCGGGTAGCATCATTGTGGCACTGCAGGAGGCCCAGGATGGACATGTCGTCTGCGGAATGGGAGGTGGAGTTGAAATGGTTTGTGACTGGGAGGTGCAGTTGTTTGTTGCGAACTGAGCGTAGGTGTTCTGCAAAGCGGTCCCCGAGCCTCCACTTGGTTTCCCCGGTGTAGAGGAGGCCACA
Source organism: Ginglymostoma cirratum (assembly GCA_024137785.1). Taxonomy (NCBI): domain Eukaryota; kingdom Metazoa; phylum Chordata; class Chondrichthyes; order Orectolobiformes; family Ginglymostomatidae; genus Ginglymostoma; species Ginglymostoma cirratum. The sequence continues at coordinate 3,630,912 of JAHRHZ010000061.1, read as the reverse complement.
CTGGGAACAGCGGATGCAGTATACCACATTAGCAGATGTGCAGGTGAACATCTGCTTGATGTGGAAAGTCTTCTTGGGGTCTGGGATGGGAGTGAGGGAGGAGGTGTAGGGGCAGGTGTAGCACTTCCTGTGGTTGCAGGGAAAAGTGCCGGGTGTGGTGGGGCTGGATGTCCTCTGACACTTCCGCCATCTGCAATCCGACTCCACCACCAAAGACATTTTTCCCTCCCCACCCTTATCTGCTTTCTGGAGGGGCCACTTTCTCTGTGACTCCCTTGTCCACTCCACACGCCCCTCCAGCCCCACCACACCCGGCACTTTTCCCTGCAACTGCAGGAAGTGCTACACCTGCCCCTACACTTCTCCTCTCACCTCCATCCCAGGCCCCAAGAAGACTTTCCACATCAAGCAGATGCTCACCTGCACACCTGCCAATGCGGTATACTGCATCCGCTGTTTCCGGTGTGGCCTCCTCTACATCAGGGAAACCAAATGGAGGCTTGGGGACCGCTTTGCAGAATACCTATGCTCGGTTCGCACTAAACAACTGCAGCTCCCAGTTGCGAACCATTTCAACTCCACCTCCCATTCCGCAGACGACATGTCCATCCTGGGCCTCCTGCAGTGCCACAATGATGCTACCCGAAGGTTGTAGGAACAGCAACTCATATTCCACTTGGGAACCCTGCAACCCAATGGTATCAATGTGGACTTCACAAGCTTCAAAATCTCTCCTCCCCCTACCACATCGCAAAACCAGCTTAGCTCGTCCCCACCTCCCTAACCTGTCCTTCCTCCCACCTATCCCCTCCTCCCACCTCAAGCCCCACCCACATCTCCTACCTACTAACCTCATCCCGCCCCCTTGACCTGTCCATCCTCCCTGGACTGACCTATCTCCTCCCTACCCCCCTACCTACACTCACCTTTACTGGCTCCATCCCTGCCTCTTTGACTTGTCTGTCTCCTCTCCACCTACCTTCTCCTCTATCCATCTTCTATCCGCCTCCCCCTCTCTCCCTATTTATTTCAGAACCCTCTTCCCCTCCCCCATTTCTGAAGAAGTGTATAGGCCTGAAACATCATCCTTCCTGCTCCTCTGATGCTGCTTGGCCTGCTGTGTTCATCCAGCTCTACACCTTGTTATCTCGCATAACTAACCCAGTGTGGAGCTGGAGGAACACAGCAGGCCAGGCAGCATCAGAGGAACAGGTAAGTTGATGTTTTGGGTCAGGGCCCTTCTTCAGAATTTTTGATTTCTGACAAAGGGTCCCGACCTGAGACGTTAACTTTCCTGCTTCTCTGATGCTGCCTGACCTATTATATTTTTCCAGTTCCACACTGTTGTCTCTGTCTCCAACATCTGTAGTCCTTGCTATCCCTATATAACTAACCCATCTCCCCACAACTCACTGAACGAACAGTGAAATTTTGCCACGTCAGGATGGTGAGTGGTTTGAAGGGGACCTTGCAGGCTACAGTGTTTCCATGTATCTGCTGTCTTTGGCCCTCTAGATGGCCTTGATCATGTGTTTGGAAAGTACTGTATACGGAGCCTTTGCGAATTTCTGCAGTGAATCTTGAATTGGGCATTGGAGTGAAAGTTTGTGGATGTGGCGCCATCAAGTGGGCTGATTTGTTCTTGATGATATCAAGTTTCTTGAGTGTTGGTAGAGCTGCACTCACCCAGGCACGTGGCTCGTATTCTATCACGTTGCTGATTTGTACCTTGTAAATGGTCGATAGTCTTTGGTAATCATGAGATAAGTTACTTATATAAGGATTCCTAACCTCTTTTCTATGCACAATACTCTTATGGCTAGTTCATCTCAGTTTTTGGTCCATGGTAAACCCAGGATGTTCATAGTGGATACTTCAGTAATGGTAATATCATTGATTATCAAGAGTTGATGGTTGGATTCTCTCTTGTTGGAAATGGTCATTGCTTATCACTTGTGAGGCAGAAATGTTACTTTCCAATTGTGGGCACAAGCTTGAACATTGTCCAAGTCTTACCATATTTAAACATGGACTACTTCAGTATCTGAGGAGTCTGAATGGTGCTGAGCATTGTTCAGTCATCAGAGAACATCCCCAATTCTGACCTTATGATGGAGAGAAGGTCATTGCGTGGAGTGAAAGTTTGCTGCATAATAATAAACATTCAGGTTCAGAGCAGTGTTGTTCTATAACACTGGGGGATGCTTGATGTCCAGTTTTGCAGAGGACATCTTCTCACAGAGATGTCACTATGAAATTTTGTTTCCATTGTGACAACACAGTTATGCATATGATTGCAGATTCCAAAGGTGAAGTGCCCACATTTAATAGCAAACACTTTTGTAGAGTGCAATTGATTGTTAAAACGGTGCTGCTGACTGTCACAATATTATCAAAGTCCAAAGAATGCTATTGAAGTGCCACAGAGGATATTTGTATTTCTGGGAGAATAACGGGCTCCTATTGATGATATAATGGGGTAAATTTGGACCTGATTCTTCAATTGCGCACATATTCCTTTGGTGTCATGTTCCTTCAATCTCTTTCCCTGTTCCTGAAAGTTTGCCGGAAGGACCTCAATGTTCTATACACGGCATGTCATTGTTCTAAGATGGAACATGCACTTTGGCTGTCCCCTTCCCCTCAGAATTTCCTTCATCCACTCTGTGATCTATTTTATCATGTCACCCGCAGGACAATATACCATTTTGGAATCACATTTGTGGTTACAGAAATGCCTGTCTTGTCCTCTAGCTATCAAATTCCCTACAATTTATGTGACTAGTCTTTCCTTTTGTCTGGTGTACAATAAAGTCATCCATTGTGCTATTGATTTGTTTCTAATTGAATTCTTCCACTCTTGCCAGTAATCAACCTAAAAACCAGTTACTGAGCACCAATGACTTAGGACATCACTATACTGTTTGTGTGCTCCTCTTATTCAGGCTGGTAATCACTTACACCTTCCCTGGCATAGGGATAAACGCATCCTGGAATTCACCGCCTCAAAACTCTCAGTTTCCCAGGTGCCCACAGTCGCCTGTCACCTTAAGCTATAAACTAGAGCCACCAGAATACGTCCTGCACAAATGGTTATTCAAGAAGCAAAAACGTAGCTCTTGTCACAACCACTGTAAGGGCTGCTAGCTTTTAAAAAGAAAATTGAACTTCTAGTCAATGGCTGAATGGATCACACAACAAGATTTCAAGTTTTAAGACTCTTATAGTAACAGGCTTCTTTATTCATTTACGGGATGAGGGTGTCGCTGGCTAGGCAGCAGTTACTGCCCATCCCTAATTGCCCAGAGGGCAGTTAAGAGTCAACCACATTGCTGTGGGTCTGGAGTCACATGTAGTCCAGACCAGGTAAGGATGGCAGTTTCCTTCCCTAAAGGACATTAGTGAACCAGGTGGGTTTTTCCCAACAATCGATAATGGATTCATGGTCATCATTAGATTCTTAATTCCAGATACTTATTGAATTCAAATTCCACCATCTGCCATGGCGAGATTCAAACCAAGTCCCCAGAATGTTATCTGCGTGTCTGGATTAACACTCCAGCGATAACACCACTAGGCCATCGCCTCCCCTGTGCTGAAACCTAACATTGTTAGGCTAACTTAACAATGACTAAGCACTTTCCAAAATCAACTTGTAATTAAAGCATAGAAACCTCAGGAAAAGATCTGCCATTTAATATTTAAAATGATTGAAAATCTCCCTCCACAATAATCTTTTGTTCTATTAATTATTAACTTTTTTTCCAGGAGCTCTGTTGCTGTTGTGATGGCCGTAGAAGATGGTTTGGATACTGCATTTCGAAAGAGATATTGCTTGGGCCCAAGGACTTCTCAAGTGATATCAACCATGCACACACAGACTTAACATAATGTTGGATCCTTGGTTCTCTGCTCACTCTCTGTTAATATGTGATCTATTACGTCATAAGAACATACAAACTAGGTCCCAACGTCTTCAGCTGCATCACCATAAGGTCAAAAGTGGGATGTTCACTGACGATTGCATAATGTTCGGTACCATTCTCAACTCGTCAGACACTGAAGCTGTCCTTGTTCAAATGGAACAGGCTGTAGCTGACAAGTGGCAAGTAACATTCATCTCACACAACTGCCAGGCAATGACCATCCCCAATGGAATAGAATGGACTAGAATATCCTTTACTGTCACGTGTACTCGAGTACACAAGTTCAGGAGTACAGTCAAAAGTTTAACATTGTTGCCTCTTATGGCGCCATCTTAGGTACAAATACCTAGGTACAAATCTTAAATACGAAAAGAGTAATAAAAATGAAAAGTAGTCACGTTACTTTACAGAGATTCACAACATAAGTTAGAAATATGACAGAGTTAAAGGATAGATGTTACAATCAGATAAACAAATTCCAAATAAACATGATGTTGCAGTAGCTCAATGCAGGGTCTAACGTGGTCAAAACGTCTGCGCCAGACCTCAGTCCAAAAACCATCCCTGCTCCATTCCAAGACTCCAGTCTGCTCTGCACTGACTTTCAACTGCTCCAAGGTAGGTTTCCTCTGGGACTCACTTCCTGCGCGGCCTCCATCCGGGACTGTTTCCCTGCGCCAACCTTTGCTCTGGGACTCACTCGCCGCGTCGGCCTCCGTCCAGGACGGTTTCCCCTCACTGGCCGTTCCAGGACTCACTCCCCAAACCAGCCACTGCTCTGGGACTGCTTCCCTGCACTGGCCTCCCTTCTGGGACTCCTCCAGGACTCATTCCCCACGCTAACCGCTGCTCCAAGACTGCTTACCTCCACCGGCCACCACTTCGGACTGCCTCCCCTCGACAGGCCCAATAAGAGACAGTCTGACCACTGACCTTGACAGTGAACGGTGTTACCATCATTGAATCCTCCACTATCTACAAACTTGGGTTTACCATTGACCAGAAACTCACTGGACTCACTGCATTAACACGATGGCTAAAGGGCAGGTCAGAAACTAGGAATATTGTGGCAAGTTACTTACGTACTTACTCCCAAAACCTGTCCGTCATCTATATGGCATAAGTCAGGAGTGTGATGGAATATTCTCCACTTGCCTGGATGAGTGCAGCCCCAACAACACTCAAGAAGCTTGACACCATCCAGGACAAAGCAGCCCGCTTGATTGGCACTACATCCACAAGCAGCCACTCCCTCCAGCACCAACGCTCAGTGCCAGCAGCATGTACTATCTACAAAATACAGTGCAGGAATTCATCCGGGCTCCTTCAATAGCACCATCCAAATCCATGACCATTACCATCTGGAATGATAAGGATGGCAGATAGATGGGAATGCCACCACCTGCAAGTTCCCCTCCAAGCCATTCACGATTCTGACTCAAAATTGTTGCTTCAGTGAGCAAAGAAAATTACAGTACAGAAACAGGCCCTTCAGCACTCCAAGCCCGCACCGACATGCTGCCCATCACAACTAAAACCCCCTACCCTTTCGGGGACCGAATCCCTCTATTCCCATCCTATTCATGTATTTGTCAAGATGCCCTTTAAAAGTCACTATTGTATCTACTTCCACTACCTCCCTCGGCAGCGAGTTCCACGTACCCACCAACCTGTGTGTAAAAAACTTGCCTCATACATCACCTTTAAACCTTGCCCCTCGCACCTTAAACCTATGTCACCTAGTAAGTGACAGTTCCACGCTGGGAAAAAGCTTCTGACTGTACACGCTATCCATGCCTTTCATAATCTTGTAGACCTCTATCAAGTTGCCCCTCAACCTTTGTCGTTCCAGTGAGAACAACTCAATTTTCTCCAACCTGTCCTCATAGCTAATGCCCTCCATACCAGGCAACATCCTGGTAAATCTTTTCTGCACCCTCTCCAAAGCCACCACATCCTTCTGGTAGTGTGGCAACCAGAATTGAACACAGTATTCCAAATGCGGCTTAACTAAGGCTCTATAAAGCTGCAACATTACCTGCCAATTTTTAAACTCAATGCCCTGGCCGATGAAGGCAAACATGCCATATGCCTTGTTGACTACCTTCTCCACCTGCATTGCCACTTTCAGTGACCTGTAAGGGTTCTGCCATTGACTGTATTTTTTCCATCTGGATTAAACCTTCCAAAATGCATTACCTTACATATTTCTGGATTAAACTCCAACTGCCATCTCTCTGCCCAAGTCACCAACTGATCTATATCCAGCTGTGTCCTTTGATGGTCCTCATCACTATCCGCAATTCCACCAACCTTTGTGTCATCAGCAAACTTACTAATCAGACCAGTTACATTTTCCTCAAAATCATTTGTGTATATAGATTACAAATAGGAAAGGTCCCAACACTGATCCCTGAGGAACATGACAAGTCACAGCCCTCCATTCAGAAATGCACCCTTTCACTGTTACCCTCTGTCTTCTATGACTGAGCCAGTTTTTATCCATTTTGCAAGCTCACCTCTGACCCCGTGCGACTTTACCTTCTGTATCAGCCTGCCATGAGGGAACTTGTCAAAGGCCTTACTGAAGTCCATGTAGACAACATCCACTGCCCTACCCTCATCGATCATCTTCGTCACTTCCTCAAAAAACTCAATCAAGTTAGTGACACACGACCTCCCCTTCACAAAACCATGTTGTCTCTCGCTAATACGCCCACTTATTTCCAAGTGGAAGTAAATCCTGTCTCGAAGAATCCTCTCCAATAATTTCCCTACCACTGACGTAAGACTCACCGGCCTGTAATTAGCTGGATTATCCTTGCCACCTTTCTTAAACAAAGGAACATCATTGGCTGTTCTTCAATCCTCTGGGACCTCCCCTCTAGCCAGTGAAGATACAAAGATTTCCCTCAAGGCCCCAGCAATTTCCTCCCTTGCCTCTCTCAGTATTCTGGTGTATATTTCATCAGGCCCTGGGCTCTTGTCTACCTTAATGTTTTTTAAGACCTGCTGCAATAAAATCCTGAAATCCCTCTCTAACAATATTTTGGATGTATCTACAGCACATGGACTGCAGCAGTTCAAGAGGGCAGCTCACCACCACCTTCTCAAGGGCAACTAAGAATGGGCAACAAATGCTGGCCCGGCCAGTGATGCCCTCATTCTGTGAGTGAATAAGAGAAGTAGTGTGGTCCAAGATACCTAATGGTGTTATTTAAGTTTTGCATCATGTGAAAATCCAAATCTAGTTGGAAAAAATCTAATACAGGCTTTCAAAAACCATCCCACGTTAAAACTTCATGCATAGGTTCTTACCATGGACTGTACTCTGTGGCAAGTGTCCTCCTCATTTCAAGGGAGTGCCAGAAGAAGGCGAATACACTGTTTATCTTTGTATGGAGGGGCACACATATGAAAGAAACACATCTATTTCATTCTTTATGATAATGTTCCCGGGATGTATATTGTGAGGAAGGTAATGTGCTATTGTCATCTCCCAGGCATCTATAAATACCACATTGATGCCTGTGAACATCTTCCTCATCACTGAATCAATCTGATAAGCGTACCAATCGCTGTAATAGGTAATGATCTGTGGGGGCTGTTCCCGCACTATGGCCGTTTTTATTCCAACCAGTGTATCTGGACTCCTGTCGAGTAGCTGTAGAATTGACCTCCTGACATTCTGTGTTCTCCGAATGTAGACTTTGACAGGAAAAGGGGTGAAATGGGCCGTTAAGGTAATGGCTATAACTGTGTTTTTCCCTCCTGTAATCTTGTCCAGTTTATTTGAAATGAGTTGCAGGTGCTGGCTTGCAATGGAGCTGAATTGGATCGGAGGACCATGAGGGTGATATTCTACCACAATGTTGTTCTCCAAGTTCACAGCAAGATGGGGGCCCACCTTGACAGGATTTCCAAGGTCCAATATCTTGAGATCTAAAATAGAAGATTAAGGATTCAAGATGCTGAACCACAATATTTCTAACGTTAACAGATATGAAACTGGGAGGAATCAAGATTTTCATCAGCAAAACTCAAAATGGAGCCACAGATTTTTGTGATTGTTGAGTAGGGACATGAATTATACAGAGGCACCTTGCAGTAATCATAGACAAAAAGACCAACCCTATATCTCATTATTTACTGACACCTATTTTGCAAATAATTTCTTCTCTTTACTTTTTTCACCTTAAGCTTATGGACCATCCTCCAATGAAGAGACAGCCAGACTGATGGCCTGCTCCTGGTGTTCTGCCAATGCTGGTCTGTCTGACCTCAAAGTTAACTGGCGACACTGGTGAGAATGAACTGTGTCAGATTTCACAGTCCTCCCTGTGAGGAATACTTCAATCTGACTGAGTGAACACAGACTGAAAATCATTCTCTGGGAACACAGAGGAAGTATGCCCTGGTGACCATCAATGTTCATTTTTATAAAAATTTATTCAGAGTCAACTAAATAAATTAATTAGTTATTGATCTCACAGCAGAACTTTTTTACCGATTCTACCCAATTACTTTAGACAGAAAAAAAATCTTCTCTCTGCAAATATCTGTTTCTCTTCCATGACGTAATTCTTTTGTTCTCTCGCTCTGTTAATCTATTTGTCTTGTTCTCACTTTTCTCCATCCCTCTTCACATACACACTTTCCTTCAAGATTTCCTTTCATTTTCCATGATTGTGCTTTTATTTTGGAGAACTTTCTCTATTCCCTTTATTATATATTTCCCATATTTTGCATATCTCTTGTAGCAGTTCAAGAAAGCAGCTCACCACCACTTTCTCAAGAGCAACTAGGAATAGGCAATAAATGCTGGTAGAGCTGGCAATGGTCACGTCCCCAGAGTGAATAAATGAAAAGAAACCTCTCAAAGGAGACAGACTTGTTATCTTGGGTCTTCCAACAGACCTGGTAACAAGCTGCAGAACCTTATAGGGGCCTGAACAAGGTAGGCTATGGCAGGAAAAATGGCAGAGTCATTTGAGAAGTTTGGCAAAGCTGATCTCAACATCACCAGCGACTTGCTGCATCTATTTTGGGTGATGTGGTGAGAGTCTTGCTGTGGAGCAGCTAGATAAATACTGTGAATTTGCACATCCAAGACTAAAACTAATAGGTCTGGCAGCATCTGTGGAGAGAGAAACAGTTAACATTTCGAGTCCGGTATGACTGCTTTGCAGAAGACTCTCTGCTTTTACTACAAGAAAAATGACTTGGACACAATCAGGATTATTTAGCAACTACAGACCAACCATGAAATTATGTCTATTGCTGGACACTGTTGAGAGTTTTGGCAGTACAGGACATGCAGCCTACATGCCTAACATCACACCAGCACTGAAATTCATACATGCTCCGCATGGATACAAAGAACTGAACCAAATCAGCCTTTCTACCTCTGTATTTACAACACAGTGAAAACTGTCAGAAACCACCAATAGTTACTCCAATGGTTCCTAACCAGATTTTTGAAGAACAAATACCAAATGTTATGAATAGCTAATTGTAGTCATTGGTTTTGTACCTTAAACACAGATTTAACAATTTATTAAATACATTATAACTTTAGCGGAGAAAAAAATAACCAACAAGGTAATCTAATTAATGTCTATGCTTTAAACCCAAAGCAATTGTTTTCAGCCCCATTCACACAAAAGACAGGCTGACACACAAACGCAGTTAAGGGATTAAATAGAAGCAAGTAATAAAGCCAACCAGATTACTTAAGTGGTTTTCGCAGTGCGCTGTTTCACAGACAGAAATGTGGATCCCTTGGTTGCTTTTCTGGAAACGTTGATCAGGCTCTCCTTTTCAGTTCACTCAGGTAAAAGCAGTAATATTTCTAATTTAGCTTCCTACTCATTTGGCTTCCAAAAACTGGTGTAGGAGATTAGACAGGGAGATTTCAAATCTTCATGCTGTGTCACCAGCTGTCAAACTCATCTCCATGGAAAACAGTGTTCAAAAGCCCAACTTCAATTACAGTCCTGCCCTGATACACTCACTGACCACCTTCTCCTGTGGCCTCAAATACTATTCAACATCTGTTATCTGCTTGAATGCATGGCCTCTTCCAGACTTGCCTGGACCAAATTGTGGAGGTACGGTATTGGACTGGGATGGACAAGGTCAGAAATCACACGACCGTGTTTTCAAATAAACCTGTTGAACTATAACCTGGTGTTGTGTGATTTCTGACCTTGTCTGAACTAATTCCCAGATACTGACCTCATTAATGGCTATCTTCTGCTATTTGTTTAAACACAATGTTTTGCTCAAGGTTGCTATGTCTGGATAATCCTTTAAATCAGGTATAAACCTACAACTAATCTAACTAAAAAAAACTTGTTCGGTCAGATATTGTCCATTTACCACAAGCTGTTGTACAAAGTCATCTTCAGCTCACAATTCCCAGTTCATAGCTCCAAACTAAAACTGATAAAAGAATAAAAAAAAATAATGAATAATCAACAAGCGTTCTAATACACATTAATCATTTGTGTTAACAAGGTGTAGAGCTGGATGAACACAGCAGGCCAGGCAGCATCAGAGGAGCAGGATGCTGCTTGGCCTGCTGTGTTCATTCAGCTCTACACCTTGTTATCTCAGACTCTCCAGCAGTTCCTACTATCTCTTACTCATTTGTGTGGTGGATAGCACAACAATTAGCTTGATAGAAGCATCCTGTTAGTAGTAACCACTGCTCATATTGTTACCCCTGTAAACCTTCCTGGTCTTCAAACCTTTGAACTATTTTACCGTTCCGGGGTAATCTAAGGGACAATTTCCACGTCCAGAGGGGACGGTCCTAGACACACTTACGAAATAGAAATAGCTATGATTCTGCCCAGGATGAACAATTCATATTAAGTCTAATGAAGCTTGTCTCAACAACTGGATATGTGCAGAGGAAGGAGCAGATCAAAGCTGACACCAGTATGGTTACCAGTAAGCGCAGAAGAGAAAGCAGATTTAGTTTTAGTGAAAGTGCTTGAAGCCTACATGTCAAAAGTCACAAAACATTTAGCAACTCCAGAAAGAAAATTAAATACAGGAAAGTGTGATGTAAGAAGAATCCAGATAAGGAAATTCTGTTTGTAAAGCTGTTCAGACTATACACTACAAAGAGCAATACTACACTGTATGTGTATGCTGTGAACTATTCTTGGCTTTATTGCTTGGAAAGTGCATAACATTCTTTTATTGTATCTTTCTTGAACAACTGAGGTGTGACTGACAAAAGCTGCAATCTCATAGGGGCCTGAACAACCTGGGCTGCAGTGAGAATCTAGGAAGATTGTATGAGCAGTTCAGCACAGTTTCAGGCATCACGATGAGATTCTCACTAGGGAGTGCTGAGATGTCTGTTAACAGGGATTATTTCTCATTAAAGTCACTTTCATTAAGGCTGATTCTTGCCTTATTATTACGCAGGTTTCTATTCCCAAAAGGAAGGTCAGGGTAGGTACCTGGCAACTCCAACTGATCGCCTTGCTCTTAGGACTACCATCCTGGATATCAGGCACCAGCAGCCTCTCAAGCAGCAGGAATAGTTCCCCACATCTACAAATGCTGCTACATGACACATATCAGTTGCTTGGAACAATCATGGCACATCACCTATTCATTAACAGCGCATTGCTCCGCTGCAATCTGTACTTTTGTGTACACCCCCACTGAGAATCAGGCCAGCACTGGATGAGAGAGGTGTCATAGGGGCATGATAGGTCGCTAACCAGGCAAGTTTTGGACAATAGTGTGAGAAAATTCACCAGTTCTCGGACCCGAAACCCTTAGTGAAACTCAATGAAAATGCCTACAGCCAAATATAGCAAGATTCAGCCCACAGTGTTGAGATTTCCTGTGATAAAAGTTTAAATAAATAGCCCTCTTTATTTAAACCCATGAAAGCCTGCTGCTTTTGACTTTTAAATTGACCGCACACCAATGGGAGTTTAATACACACAATGTGACCATTTTATACAGAAACCATACTCATCACAGACAAAAGGAGGGGGTGTTAGGGGTCTCAGAGTATCACTCCTCCTTTCAGTAATACCTGTCTTTAATATTGTCTTGCTGCTTCCTTTGCTGTCAAAATCTTCGCCTTCTTTAGTTCATTCTTCCAGAGATGGTCAGGTGCTTAGCTCTTCTGCAAGGTAAACATGCTCAAACCTATTTTGATATTATTACCGTCTGATGTGAACCTTTTGATATTATTCAAAAGTTCTCTTATTCTTTTAGCCTCATTCAGTAAGTCTGTACCAGTTCTTTTCTCCAGCCAGTTTACTATAAAGTAATTTGTTAAAAACTGCACTTAAAAATTGTTGATTTTCTTTTCTTCATCTCTCAAAGTTTCACTTTCAGAATTCATTCCTGACCAGACATGCCATTTTAATGACAGGATTCTCATTTCAAGCAGATATTTCTAAGAATATGGATAAATTTTGTAAAACACTTTTGACTTGTCTGAACCTTTTTTGAAATCTTGTTTTAATGTTCGATATTATTGTGCTTTCTGTAACTGAATGAATATAATTGAGTGTTATAACTTACATGTGTTTAATCCAATGCTCTCTAACTCTCTATAATACTTTGAGGTGTTTTATATGCTAGCCTTTATTGGTCAGTGCATTGAGCATAGGAGTTGGGAGGTCATGTTGTGGCTGTACAGGAGATTGGCTAGGCCACTTTTGGAGTACTGTGTGCAATTCCGGTCTCCCTGCTATAGGAAGGATGTTGTGAAACTTAAAAGTGTTCAGAAAAGATTTACAAGGATGTTGCCAAGGCTGGAGGGTTTGAGCTACAGGGAGAGGCTAAATAAGCTGGGGTTATTTTCCCTGGAGAGTCGGAGGCTGAGGGTGACCTTACTGAGTTTTATAAAATCATGATGGGCATGGATAGGGTAAATAGATAAAGTCTTTTCCCTGGGGTCGGGGTGTCCAAAACTAGAGGGAATAGGTTTAAAGTGAAAAGGGACCTAAGGGGCAACTTTTCCATGCAGATGGTGGTGCATGTATGGAATGAGCTGCCGGAGGAAATGGTGGAGACTGGTACAATTTCCACATTTAAAAGGCAACTGGATGGGTATATGAATAGGAAGGGTTTAGAGGGTTATGGGCCACATGCTGGCAAAAACGACTGGATTTATTTGGGATATCTGGTTGACATGGATGAGTTGGACTGAAGGGCCTGTTTCTGTGCTATAGATCTCTAATACTCTATGACTCTATGAGATGAACCATTCTTTTAATTCCTCTGAGTATGCAATCATTAATCAGGAAAAGACAATTCATTGAGAGAATACAGCTTTTCTAAGCACCTCAGGACTTGTTCGGAATTTCCTAGAAATTACCTGTGAAACCACAATGTAAGTGGGGTATAATGCCAGCATTCAGTGAATTGGATCATACATAACTATCTGACTCTGTTTTCATGATTTAGCCATCTATACACCAATGTGGAAAATTGCCAGGTACAGACTGTAAGCTAAAGGTCTGACAAATCCAAGCTGGCAATTTATTATCCCATTGGCCTATTCCCAATTATCAGCAAAGTGATAGAATATGTCATCGATATTGCTCTCAAATGACACTTACCGAATAAGCACTTGTCTGCAGAGTTTCAGCTTGAGTTATGCCATGGGCATTCAGCTCCTGACATTATTTTGACTTGGTTCAAACAAGGCCAAAAGAGCTGAATTCTAGTGTTGAGGTGAGAGTGACAGCTGTTGATGTCTAGGTCACATTTGACTGAGCGTGGCATTAAGGAGCCCTCGCAAAACTGAACCAATGGGTGTTGGGGCAACTTCTCTGTGAGGTGAAGTCAGATCAACTAAAGTATAAAGAAAATTGTTAAAGATCAATCATTTCAGCTCCAGGATATCACTGAGTGAGTTTGTCAGGGTAGTGACCTAGGTCTAACCAACTTCAGCATCTTCATCAATGACCTATATCTATCATTGGGTCAAAAATGATATGTTTGCTGATCATTGTGCAATGTTCAGCACTATTTGTAACTCCTCTGATCCTGAAGCTCATGTCAATATGCAGGAAGACCTGGACTCTCTCCAAGCTTGGGTTGAAAAGTGGTAAGCAACATCTGTGTCAGATAAGTGCCAGGCAATGACCATCTCCAACCAGAGAGAATCCAAACATCGCTCCTTTGACATTTAATAGCATTATCATAGCTGAATTGTCCCAGAATCAAGATCCTTGGGGTTACTATTGAACAGTAACTGAGCTGGATCAGCTGTATAAACACAATCCCTAGGAGAACATGTGAGATGTTGAGAATTCTGTGATGAGTAACTTACTTCCTGTCTCTCTAATGCCTATGTGCCGTCTACATGGCACAAATAAGTAGTGTGATGGAATATTCTCCACTTTGATGCATGGGTTGACCTCCAACAACAGGAAAAATATTTGATACCATCTATTAAAAAGCAGGCAACTTTATTGACATCTCAGCTAATACCCTGATGTGAACACATGAATAAGGAGCAGAACTAGGCCAGTCAACCCACTTGGTCTACGCCACCATTCAATAAGATCATAGCTGGTATCTTTGTGTTTTGAATTCCACATTCCTGTCTTTTCTTGATGTCCTTTTTTTTATAGAATCCCTACAGTGTGGAGACAGGCTCTTTGGCCCAACAAGTCCACACAAACCTCAGAGCATCCCACCCAGACTCATCCCCCTATAACCCACTTAATCTACACATCCCTGGACACTACAGGCAATTTAGCATGACCAATCCACCTAACCTGCACATCTTTGGTCTGTGGGAGGAAACTGGAGTACCCGGAGGAAACCCATGCAGACACAGGGAGAATGTGCAAACTCCACACAGACAGTTACCCAAGGGTGGAATTGAACCCAGGTCCCTGGGGCTGTGAGGCAGCAGTGCTAACCACTGTGCCACCCCTGCCACTGTGCCACCCCAAATTTTTTCACTCTCATGACCTACAAGAATCTATCTGCTGTCATCTTACAATTGCTCAATGAGTTTTGCTTCCATTGCCTTCCGAGACAAACATTTTCAAAGTCACATAACCTTCTGATCTGGTAGAATCTGGTATTTGAAGTTACATTCACTGACCTAGACGGCTGGCGTGAGGTGACTGAACATTTTGCAGCACTGCACCCAGGTCCTTGAGGGTAGACTCCTGGTATGGCCAGGACATGCAAATTTCACAAAGTTTGTCTGGAGTAACTCCTGGCCACCTGTGGATAGATGACAGCTTTCTTCCTCTCCAGCTTCAGTAGCAAGGCCAACAACCGGTTGGAAAATCTTGGAGCCCCATGCTAGTCAATTTTGAGTATTCACCGTGGTAGAAACCCTCCTTGAAAAGACTTCTGGTTCCATTTTTTTTAACCTCCTTTAAGAGGTGCAGGATGGCAGTAAGCAGGATGAGATATCTTTAATCCATAGTGGCATGAATCCATGGCTTTGTGCTTATTGTTTAGGCATGCAACTAATCAAGGATGAGCTGAGAATTGGTAGCAAGCTACCATCATTTAACTTAGGAGGCAGCATGACACTTACATGTTGCCAACATCAGAAGCAATTAGGTTAGGCTAATCCTGCGTCCTATATTCAAGGTCTGCCCAATTTCGTAGTTGAAAGTTCAAACTTGTTCAGAACATACACTATAGAAGGCTGTGATGCTGTTACAATGTCTGTATATCTAAAGTATTCAGCAGGGTCTTGCATAATCTCGCATACTGACTTTCTTGTTTTATTTTTAATAAATAATTGAAATCAAGTGGACGGCTGTAATGGAACAGATTTAAATCCAATTATAACACACAATACTTGACCCAGCATGCCAAAATCTTATAATTAATGAATTTCACTGGAATAATTTCCACCTTCAGAATTTTCAAAAATCCATATTCAAACTTTATTGTTACAAGATCTAACTTTCACCAAATGTAATGAATAAAGGGCAACAACTATTTTGTTCCATTATGAATTTGAACGCATTGGATATTCTTTCATGATAAATTCTTTCTTATCCTTCTTAGATTATTATTTTTTATCAGATTATTCTTTCTTACAGTAATAATGAGTTCTTCTTTATGCAGTCTGAGCAATCAGGAAGATGCCTACGTTACCTGATGATTATAATATAATTAGATTTGGGTATAAAGAGATAAAACTAAATCCTTTGCAGAGCACTTGTCATGTAACATCGAAGAGAGGAAGGCCAGAAAGTATAGGGCATATACAATGAGAGCTGAGCTTAAATAAATGGTGGAGTGAGGGAAGTGGAGTGGGAAGGGAGAATCTAGAGGGTTATTGGTAACTGAGAGGTTTGGGAGCTTGTGTTCCTTAACACCTTTAAGGTAGAGAAACATTTCTTGTTAAGGTGTTAAATGTGATGAAGACTGTAACGGACCGCAGTCAATATGATCTTGTGAAAGGGAAATCATGTTTCACCAACTCACCATCCAGGCTTGGAGATATATTGCCATTCCTTCAGTGTCATTGGATTAAAATCCTAGAATTCCCTCCTAACAGCACTCTGGGTGTACCTGCAACAAATGAACTACAGCGGTTCCAGAAGGCAGCTTACCACCACCTTCTCCTGGTCAACCAGGGAGGGACAGGTAATAAATACTGGATGAAGTATTTTAGAGTTTTACGAGGAATTGACAAGTGCCATGGATAGTGAGGAACTGGGTGTACTGTACTTCGATTTCCTGAAATGACAACATGCCACATCAAAAGTGTGGGATCAGAATCTGTTCTGACTGGACGTTAAGAAATATGGAAAAGAACCTCAAAGCCCATGGTGTTGCAAATAAAATCCAGCCCTTAGCACAAATACGCAAAGGCGAGCTATGCTAGATGCGATTAAATTCAGACATTAACTCAAAGAAAGGCATGATTGAGAGTGATGTAAAAGAGGTGGGAAGTTGTTTTGCTGATTAGGGGGAATATCCCAGCTGTACTGAGGGAGGACAGCTTGGAGGCCTTATCCAGCGAGGCCATATGGGTAGAGCTCAGGAATAGGAAGGTGCAGTTACTTTGAAGGGATTGTACTACAGCAGCCTTCCAACAGCCAACCGGTGGTAGAGGAACAGAAATTTGGACCTTATATTGAACAGTGTGAAAACAATAGCATTGTTGTTGTGAGTGATTTTAACTTGTCCATATTGACTGGGACTTGCTCAGTGCCAGGGGCTTTGATGGGGGAGAATATGTTATGTGTGTCCAGGGCAGCTTTTTGAAACAACATGTAAATATTCCAACTAGAGAAGGGAACATACTGGGCCTTGTTTTGGGGAATGAGCATAGACAGGTGGTCCAAGTTTCAGGGGGGGAGAATTTCAGTAACAGTGCCCACAATTCCATCAGGTTTTAAGTTACTTGTGGAAAAGGATAAGAATAGTCTCAGGTGAAAGTATTAAGTTTGGAGAAGGCTAATTACCACAATATTAGGCCGGAACTGGGGAATGTAGAGTGAGGGTGGCTGTTGGAGGGCAAATCCGCATCTGTCATGTGGCAATCTTTTAAAGGCCAAGTGATTAGAGTTCAAGACCAGCATGATCTTGTGAAAATGAAGAATAAGGATGGCAACATTCAGGAATCTCGAATGGCAGGAGAGAATGAAAGCTCCGTCAAAAAGAAAAAGGAATCACAAATAATGTTTAGGAAACCGAAGACAGACAGGGCCCTTGAAGATTACAAAGATAGCAGGAAAGAACTTAAACAGGAATTAAGAGGGCTAAAAGATCCTGTGGAATGTCTTTGGCAAACAGGATTAAGGAAAATACCAAGGCATTTTATACATACATAAGGAACAAGAGGGTAGCTGTGTGTTTTGTGTTATTGTCAGCTTCCTCCAAAACCAGGAGCCGTTATATGGGCTGTGATGAACTGTTGTCTTGAGTTTACTTATGACTTTTGTCATTAATACAGGTACCACGGTAAGGTGACTTATAAAACTTTTCATTGTATTTTTCTTCTAAAAGTACACGTGACAATGACTTCTAATTTCTAGCTCGTAAATGGGTAGATCCACTAAAGAAGTAAAGAGAGAATTTATCCATGGATTTGGAGGAAGTGGGTGAGATTAGCAATGCCTCATTGGCCTAGGGATATGATTCTCACATTGGGGATTGTACATTGCAGGCATGGGAGAGGTCCTGGGTTCCAATCCTAGACAAGTCCTGATTTCTGTGGGCAGCACGGTGACATCACAGCACCAGGGACCCGGGCTCATTCCAGCCTTGGGTGACTGTGTCTGCTTCGGATATGCAAGCTAAGTGGATTATCCATGGTAAAAGCAATGTCACAGGGATGGAGTAGGGGGTAGGTCTGGATGGGATGCTCTTTGGATGGTTGGTGCAGACTTGATAGGCCAATGTCCTGCTTCCACACTGTAGAGATTCTATGAAATATTTTGCATCAGTATTCACAAAAGAGAAGGACAAGGTGGATGTTGAGGCTCAGGAGGGGTATGTTGATATTGTGATATATGCAAATATGAAAAAGGAGGAGATGTTGAGTGGTTTAAAAAGCACTCAGGTAGACATGTCACCAGGATCTGATGGGATCTATCACAGAATGCTAAGGGAGGCTGGTGAGGAAATTGTTGGGACCTTGTACAAAGCCTTTGTATTCTCCTAGTCACAGGAGAAGTCCCAGAGGACTAGAGAATAGCCAAAGTTGTTCCTTTGTTTAAGAGGGGTAACAGGGATAATCTGAGAAATTACAGGCTGGTGACCCTTACATCAGTAGTACTAAAATTAATGGAGAAGATTCTTAGGGATAGGGTTTACTCACACATGGAAAAATGTTGACTTATTTGGAAAACACAGCATGGCTTTGTGTGGGTTTGTGTCACAAACCTAACTGAATTTTTTGAGGAAGTGACAAAGATGATTGATGAGGGGAAGGGGCGGTAGATGTTGTCTGTATGGACTTTAGCAAGGTCTTTGATAAGGTCGCTCATGGTAGGTTGATCCAAAAGGTGAAGTCACTTGGGACCCGTGGTGTACTGATAAGATGGATACAAAACTGGCTTACTGAGAAGAAAGAGAATAGAGGTCTGATTGGAGATCTGTGACCAGTGATTTTCCTCAGGGAATACTGCTGGGACCCTTGTTTTTATAAAAGATATATAAGTTTAGATGACTTGATTAGTAAGTTTGTGGATGACGCAAAGATTGGGTGAGCTGCAGATAGTGAGGAAATTTAAAGTTTTGGCAAAGATCTGTAGCTTGGGTTGTGGATGAAGTTGTTGACTTGCTCACCGAGCTGGCTTGTTCTCGTTCAGATATTTCGTCACCATGCCAGGTGACATCATCAGTGGAGCCTCCAATGAAGCGATGTTGTTCTACTCCGCTTGGAGTTTATACTGTTCGGTCCGTTATGGTGAGTACTGTCTTTTCCGGTTGTGATCTGTCTGGGTTTATACATGGAGTACAATTCTGTATGTTTATTGACTGAAGTGTGGGTGGAGAGCTATAACCACAAAGATGCGAACAGAACAGACTTCATGGCCACTCTGGAGAATACATTAAAAGACAACAAACTCACGGACGAAACACAACAAGCCATCAAACAAACTATAATCCCCACACTACACGGAAGGAACAAAGGGGACAACTTGAACACAGCAGAGAGAAAAGCACTAGATAAACTCCATACAAACAAGAACATCATAATCCTACCAGCAGACAAAGGGCACATGGCCATCATTATGAACAAACCAGGCTATGTTAAGAAAGCGCAGACATTGCTCGCAGATACAACCACTTACCACCAGGTGGCAATAGACTCAACACCACAGCTTGGTAATAGGATCACCCAGGCACTGAAGCGACTAATGAATACAAGGCAGATAACCAAGACAGACTTCATGAGAATGAAACCAGAAGGCACAAACACCCCCTGCTTCTATGGACTGCTTAAAGTACATAAACCAGACATCCCTCTCAGACCCATTGTTTCCCTACCAGGCACACCGTCGCACAAATTGGCCAAGGACCTACAACAGAGATTGAAACACCTAGTAGATGGATCACCCCATTCTATCCCCTCAGACCAAGATTTCCTCAAAACCCTCAAGAACATAAAAATCAGCAACGACAAGATTATGGTGTCCTTTGATGTTAAAGCTTTATTCACATCAATCGACATCCTACTAGCCAAAGAAACAGCAGCCATATTACTAGAGGAAATAGCAACGCAGATCAGCAGCTCCATCAGCAAGGACAACATACTTGAATTACTAGATCTCTGCCTCATCACACACTTCATTTTTAATGGTTAGATATACAAACAGATCAACTGTACACCAATGGGGTCACCCAACTCAGGACTCATCGCAGAAGCAGTCATGCAAAGACTAGAACACACCACCCTCCCCCACATTCAACCTAAACTGTGGATCCGGTACGTAGACCACATATTTGTCATTATTAAACACAACAAATTAGAAGTGACCCACCACCTCATTAATAGCATATTCATAGGGATTAAATTTGCAAAGGAAGAAGAAAACAACAATTAACTTCTGTTTCTGGATGTCAAAGTAGAGTGATTGACAAACGGGGAGATCCAATCCTCAGTCCACAGAAAAGTAACCCATACAGATCAAATCCTCAACTTCCACAGCACCCAGCCCAACGTCCACAAACTAACCTGCACTAGGACACTATTTAAACCGGCCAGGACACACTGCAATACTCCAGAACTGCGCAGGAAAGAGGAAGAACACTTTTATACAAGTTCCTCACCTTAAACGGATATTCCCGCAACTTCATCCACAGAAGCCTACAAAATAGACAACAACAGGAGAAGACATATGAACTAACACACTGGCCATACTGCTCTACATCAGGAGCATATCAGAACTGACAACAAGGCTCCTAAGACCACTAGAAATTATGGTGCCCCACAAGCCCACTGTCACTCTCTGACAAACACTTACAAGGTTCAAAGACCTCATTCCCACAACATGCAGAATGAACGTGGTTTACAAAATACCATGCAATGACTGACACAAACATTACATATCCATCAGAATACATGAACATCAACTAGTAGCAAAACGGCACGATGAACTCTCCTTAATATCGGTATATTCAGACAATGAAGGCCATCAGTTTAAGTGGGTCAAAGTAACCATAGTAGCCCAAGCCAAATATAGACACGCACAGGAATTCCTAGAGGCATGGATCTCCACCCATACTTCAATCAATGAACATATAGAATTGGACCCCATATATAAACCCATACAGATCAAAACCGGAAATGACGGTACTCACCATAATGGACCAGACAGTATAAATTTCAAGTGGAGCAGAATAACATCTTTCATTGGAGGCTCCACTGATGGTGTCACCTAGCATGGTGACGAAATGTCTGAACAAAAACAAGCCAGCTTGGCGAGCAAGTCAACAACCCCAGTGAGGAGGATTGCCAAAGGATACAGAAAGATATAGATAGGCTGGAGACTTGGGCAGAGAAATGGCAGATGAAGTTTAACCCTGACAAATGTGAAGTGTTGCTTTTTGGAAGATCTAATGTATGAGGGAAGTATACAGTTAGTGGCAGAACCCTTAGTAACATTATCATGCAGAGGGATCTAGGGTTACAGGTCCACAGTTTCCAGAACATGGCATCACCAGTGGACAATGTGGTCAAGATACATAGGGCATGCTTGCCTTCATTAGACAGGGCATAGAGTATAAAAATTGGCAGATCATATTGCACCTGTATAGAACTGTACTTGGGCCTCGTTTGGAATATTGTGTCCAGTTCTGGTCGCTACACTACAAGAAGGATGTGATAACACAGCGTGGAGCTGGAGGAACACAACAGGCCAGGCAGC